>JAHZMT010000293.1:0-25899 GCA_027743785.1 Sinhomidia bicolor
TTAAGTTGCCAAGAAAAAAAGCTGCTGACAATTCACACTTTTTCATGTTCGAGCAAAGATTTTCGTCCAAGTTGTCACCATCACCATTACAAATTTAATGTATGTACATAGTACATATATATATCCGTGCACTTTAATACATACAATAGCAAAATGGTGTCTGAATTACATATCATCGCACATAAGTATAAAATGAATGGGCACACCTATTTCATATTCTAGTAAAGTTTTTCACGATATAAAGAAAGGTAAAGCAAGGGTAAAGCTGTTTTGACATGACCGGATATTGAAGCAAAGTAAGATGTTTGTTCCCTTTCAATCAGCCTTTATATTCTTCTGCTCTACCTGGTATCATGCCAATTTTAACACGTGGTGGACAAGTGTGCGTGCGTTCGTCCATGTATGTACACATACATTCAATATGCTTTCTTTTCAAAACAACATGAGGCATGTCGACACCAAACCCTCTTTTGAAATGTTTACGTATACTGTAGACATGTAATGTATGTATACCTGTTAATAATTTGGAGCATGTATGGACGAAGAAAAATTCTCGGCTGCCACGTACTATATTTTGTTGATTTATGAAAAGATGACAAAGATGAAAATACAAAACATAACGAAGCAGAATTGACTGTGCGAAATGAATAGAATCTCGGTAATTGCGTTTTCTACAAAACTTTCCCTTGAAAATGCCTACTCCATTTGCTGACTACTACTTTCAACGTTGCAGAATCCGAAAAAGGTAATTATTGCAATTATGTGGATTAGCTTATCGAATTGTGCAGGGTAGACTGTATTGCTCAGTCAACTGAATTTTTGTGCTTTACCCAATCTTATATCAAACAGGCTAATGCTATACGTACTACATAGGTACATACGTTGAAAATAAATGACATCGTTTACTGTACGTCATTATTCCATACGCTGCTAACGATGAAATGCGAGTTTACAACATTATTATTAGACATTACATATTCTCATACATTTCGAAAAAGCTAAGAAAGGGAAGGGCAAAATGCTGAATCGTTTTCATAACCGAGAAAATGCTAAAGTTCGAGTTGAGAGTAGATCAACGGCATTTCTGACTCTAACTTCCGCGCACAAAAAAATTCCACTGGAGGAGAGCAATGATGCGATAAATTCAATTTTACAAAATCGAGCAGGCACAAATGCCTTCCTTGTGCCCTCGTCGACTAGCACAAAAAAGAACCCCTTTTCACACAACGGCATTCAGTAGTAAGTAGGCAAAAGCCAGACAGCAGTCTTGTCTGAGACTGCAACGAACTGATTGCAATGTTTCCATCCCAGATATAAAAGGACCCCACACACACACTCACATGCACACATATAGACACACACACATTTAATCTAGATATACGTACTAATGCTCAGTACAATTGAAGTGTTCATTCATCGCTACAGAAAACAGCTTCGGTAAAGTTGGGTTGGTGGGGCACAACAAAGTACGATTTTTTTAAAAATTATTCTTTTTCTAACCAACGAGGTAGAGCTCGTTTTATGGTGAAAGTGATGCATTTAGTAGAGATGATGTTTACTGATATTATTCTACCAGCTCTCTTCTCCAATAACATTGTATTGTGATATGTCAAAAGTTTTTTTAAAAGTATCTTTTCCACTCTTTTTCGTATTGTGAGTCATGTAGATATGTTTGTTGGCTTTCAATGAATTCTTTTCACTTTTAAAAAAGAGTTTTTGCTCAACATGAGCTCTACGTTTTTGGCATACGTACGTAGTACCTAGGCATAATGTACGTTTCTCTACTAATGTCAGCTTATGTAAGCTTTTACACAGTGTGCACGTAACACAAGCAAATTACTGGATCTCGTCATGACTTTGCACGTTCCAACTATTCCTCTCCTTTTTGTCCTTTTTGAATTCGCTTCTTTGAATTCCTTTCTTCCTCCTCGATTCAGATCCCATATCTGCGTCCAACAAATAAGCGAAAGTGTGCACTCATAATAAAATAACAACAACGACAACAAGGGACACGGTCATACGGTATTATCGCAGCAGTATAGATAATGTCATACAATCGCAAATTGTGCAAACAAACATTATGTTACCCTTAAAAAGTATTTTATTATTATTTTTTATATGCTGGACTTCAGCTACAAACCAAGCTTTTGAGCATGGGTCCAATGTGAAAAATCGAATTTTTATCAAATACCAATTCAAAGCTTCATTTCTTATTCTAAACATGGCCAAACAGAATTATTGGGGCAATTCACATGATGAAAATATGCGAGTAGCAACAGCAACTCTTGTTTTTTTTCTTCTAAATAATGGGATACCACTATACACAGTACCCAAAACTCTCGTTGTACATAGGACAATAAGTATTAAATAAACGAAAAAGGGTCCATAACTTGCGAATAGAGAGTAGACTGTGAATGAGAATGAAATACGTAGAAAGAATCCATTTCATATTATGTAATTTCCTACCAAATTCCAAACTTTAGGCAATAGGTTTCGGTTTCATGGGTTTCTTCTTCATCATCACCAACTTTTTTTTTGCTTTTGGGCACGGTGAAAAATACTATTCATTTGGTAATAGAAAAACAAAAAAAAACGAATAAAGGTACCAACGAAATTTTCAAAGTTTATGCATAGGCGAGAAGACATGGAAGAGCAGTAGTAGCAGCGTTATGAAATTCTTGCTTCCACTCATTTTTTTTCGCTCTAAGGAAATTTACCCGTGTTCCCGCGTTGTCTTCACATTTTTTTAATAAAGAGAAAGAGAAAAACTCGTTAAATGTAGTTTGCTGAACATTTTTACACTTTATATGTAAGTATGTATATAGGTAGGTATGCTTTTTTTGTACACTTTGCCCCTGTTTGCTATACTATATACTGGCAAAAGTTGTTTTATAATCAATAGCGATTAATTTATGAAAAAGAGAAATAAAATATATATTTGAAAGGGTCGCAAGATTCGAAACAGACGTGGCACTAAGAATTTCAACGGAAATGAGGAAAATAAAATATTAACTACGTCTACTAGCATTTTGTTTGTGTAAGACTTTTTTTTAGAATTTTTGGGATTTCATTGTGCGAAATATAAAGTACCACAATTTATAGAGGTACATTATCAAGTGGCGATGCCACTTATTAAATTCACGTTGTCTGTCCATCTGTATATCTGTGTTGCGCTGCAAGTCTAAAACAATTTTGAATTTTCAAGTACAGTTTTCGACAATTGCTAGTCAACCAAAAACCTTCGTGTCGAATTTTGAATATTGTCGGTCAACCGGAAGTGTTCGTGGACATCGTGACGATTTAAAGATTTTAAATAATAGCATGTGACATATTGTTTTTAAAAAACTTTTTAGATGTTGAAAATTGTCATGTAAAATTTTATAAGTTCGTATGTATCTCAAACTAACGTATCTTCGCCAATTTCATATGCGTTTGCATTATCGGGTTTATTATATGGAATTTGGAATTGCATGCCTACTGTGTTGGCTGATATTGACGGTAGGTAAAAAGTTGCTGGAATTTGTTTTCAATGGGAATACATCTTTACCTATAATACTTTTTATCTATGTACACATAGCGTAAAATGTGTATTGGTACATGGCATGGTACTCTGTATTTTAGTCTTTTCCTCTTTGAGAGAAAAAAAGCATCAAAATAAAGTCGAAAGTGTTTGCGATTCAGGTCAGCACAAAGAAGAATGCATCGTTTGAATTACTTGTGATAAACAAACATCAAAGGAAAAGTTCCAAGTTTGAAAAAATGCAACAGAAAAAAGTCCATTTCAAATTAAATGAAAACGAAAATTATTATTGCTATGCTGCTACTGCTGCTGCTATCTTTGCGTTTTAAAAAGGCTGCAAAATTGTTTGCTTGCTTGAAAATTCTGTACTGCTGCCGTTCTACAAACTGGAAAAACTTTACTTTTTGTGCTCATCTACACATTATTCTTTTCTATTAGTGAAAAGAGTCTCTCACCGACAAATAAAAAAGCTTTTCCATTAAGCAGTTTGTAAATTATAATATAGATAGATATACATGCTAATACTACATAGTACAGTGTGTGAACCATACATTTCATCGTTAGTACGTAATTAAAATTTTTGCTCGGTAAACTTATTTCAGAGACACTGAAAGTAAAAGAAAACAAGTCAGGTGTAAACTCTGAAAATTATTATTTTGATTCAGAAATAATTAATTAACTAATTAGTTGTTTGCACAAAAAAATTTAATAGATTTAAATTGCCTACACAAGAAAATTTAAAAACTTGAATTGTTTATAAAAGAAAATTCATTTATAAAAATACCAAAATCAGGTTAAAATCAATTCAAAAGTAATTGTGTCTAACGTCTACAAATTAAACTTACGTTATTAGAACTAGTTACAGCCATTGCAAAAGAATACCCATTGAAACATTTAAGCATTAAAACTCCAAACTACTAATCCTACTATCAAAATTCATAGTACAAAATAAGCATTTCCCTTTGAACACCACCATGGGAGAATAATACGATAAATATATTGTTTATCCATGGGACATAATAACCACTTGATTCTATTTGACAAATCAGTCGGACCTAAGGCACTTTTACCTCAACACTCAAACAGTACGTGGGTATTGTGACCACAGACAAATAAGCAGACTAACAGACACCGCAATATCAAAACTACCAATAAGCCACCACATTGCTCCGGGGCGTTAGTAAATATGCATATTATTAGTAATTTACTTTTACATGTTTTCTTTTAACCCTACGAGAGTACTACATGAACCGAATAAAATATTTTTTGCTAACAAAATGTCATTCTGTTGTGTCAAACTTTTATGCCATTCATGAGAATTTCTTGAATCAATCAAATCAGCGAACCAGTATGCTACATCTTCCTCACGTCACTTCACATTTATTATGACAAAATGCATAATACAGTTGGCAAAGTCACCCTTGTGATGCTAAAAAGAAAGTTTGCAAATATATGCAAGATCTAATTTTGTTGCGAATTCGCTCCTCCTTTCCAATCTCTTCCTTGCATATTCTCATGTTATTGCACATTTTTATACGTGATAGGAATATTGCCAAATTTTAGGATAACGTCCGTTCATTTAGTTGTTTTTCTTATTCAAAAAAATTTTTTCGCTGTGTCCATTAAAAATGAAACAAATGGCCATACAACACCTAGAAAACGTTAAACCTTTAATAATAATATATTTTGTCATGAAACGTATTGGTATATGCATTTGGGAGAAAGATATGATTTGTAAATAACTTTCTGATGTCTACGCATGCTTTATTTGAATGAAATAACTTTATTCATACCTCCATCAAAATGAATTGTATATTTTTTAATTGCATAAATAATTCCATTACCTTTTAAAATTTTAATAAATAATGTAAAATAAAATTCTGCCCGTTTAATGAAACAACAATTATTGTTAATTAATAATTAACAAACTTTTCTTTATAACCTCTCTTAGTTAAAACTTCAAAAAAGCAATTCATCAAAATTATTTGTAATAATTAATAAGGTATGCATAGGTATAGGTATTCAGCAGATAAATAGTTTTAATTTCAAAGATGAAAAGTAACAAGCAATATTACATTCAATCTGGAACCATCCTCATTTACAATTTAGGTAAAGACTTGTCTCCTTCACTTAAAAGTTGGTTGCGGGCCGTCTCTGCTGCTCTTAAGTAGTAAACACACATTAAATCTGACATTTCAAAATCATATTATATAGTAAAGCTACTTAACCGGTTTCTAATCTTTTGATAGAATATTAGGCAAATTAAAATTTAAAGAATTTATGAGGAAAAAATGCTAGTTTTTCTAGGAATTTAAAAATCCCTGAATCTACAAGTTTTTTTTTGTTTTCTTGAGCACTTCTATATCAGAACTGCAAAAGTAATAACGATTGGATCTCCCATAAAACGCATCCGCCATGAATAAAGGTAAAAGAAAAAGTGTTCAATATTCAATAGGGAGCAGAAGTGCGCAAGGAGATAAGAAAGAAAAGTGGATGCTCAATGGCAGCATAATAATATATTATGCAGTAGTAGTAGTAGGTATAAGGCATCATATAGAGTGAACTTGTTCTTTAGATCTTTCTGTGTACAAGTAGGTAACACTACATATTATTATATAGCTAAGCTTTTCATCTCAACTACTCATCTGTTCTAAACTATAGACAGTGTATGTCTTGAAAAAGAGAGATTTTTTTTGTTTTTAATAACATGTGCCTAAAAAGCATTTTTGATTTTTTTGAGAAAATATTTTCTGCACACCATTACGTACAAAGAGGGAAAGCAATTTCAAATCCACTTACTTGAAAAAGAGAGAATTTTTTTGTTTTTAATAACATGTGCCTAAAAAGCATTTTTGATTTTTTTGAGAAAATATTTTCTGCACACCATTACGTACAAAGAGGGAAAGCAATTTCAAATCCACTTTTTACGATTGGTTTCCTTTTCCACTATCTAAGATAATTTAAAACTTTGAAATAGCAAAATGAAAGAATACTTAAACAAAACCGTTGGTGAAAACGTGGCTCTTGACTGTAAGCAAAAAGGTGAAAGTAGAAAGTTTTATATTCCAGCGAAAAGAGCCCTTTCCTTTTTCTCATATTAGAAATGTTATATGAAAGCTAAAGCTACTACTGCATGTCTTCTCGGAAGAGCCTTTAGAGTTGACGTTACGAATGGGAGAATGGCAAAGGAAAATGCGAAAAGTTCAATACAAAATCAAGTAATGAAGAAAAACTTAAACTGAGCAAAGTAAATCTGAGAGGGTGAGAGGAAAATAATAAAAAAAACTCCTTCTTTCAAGTTTACTCAAGCATAAATAAATATTATTGCAACATTGCAGAATTGCATGGATATAACGCATTTTGAAATTATACCGTTTACTACACACACACACAGTAGTAAAGCAGTTATGACACACAAAATGTAATGCTTTTTCAAAGTGATGATGATGGTTGTTAGTCTCTAAAACTTGTTAAATGTTTTAGCAGCTAATAAGTTGATGATGATCTCCCGCTAGAAAAAAAAATTAAGTTTAAAGCACACGAGCACGGAAATTATGGGAGAAAGTTGCGTAAATTATTGCCCAATTTTTTACACTAGACCACACCCTCTTGACAAATTCAATGGTGTGGAATAAAACCCTTATAACAAAGATTGAGTATGAAAGTATTATGTAGGCACGATACACACTGTTGTTTAGATAAGAACTGTATAGGTATTTTTTAAATTCCAAATAGCTACTTTGCTAGTTGAATGGGATAAATGCTAAAGAAACTAAGCTTGGTTGAAGAAATAAATGAAATAAAACTAATGGATGACCAACTGTCTGACTGAAAGTAAAGCAATGATGAGTAGGTGCAATTCAGTATGACGGTGCAACTCCATTAGGGAAAATGGAATAAACGTCGTTGAGTTGACATCATTCAGAAAAATGACATTGCAAAATGATATTATTTTCATCATCATATAATGTGGCAATTGGCATTATTTTTTTGTCTTGAACATTAACTGACAGTTGTGTCCAAAACTCATTGATAACTGACACCGATATGGTGGAATAGGCAAAGATAAAAACTTGTAGGCATTTCATATTTGGCAATTGAAGACATTTTATTTCATATTGTGCAACTGCAATTGTATAATGGAAACCTGTTACCACATATCGCTCATGTATGTCATAACAGTAAAGTATGATTATGATTATCAAAATTTTAAAATTCCAAAAAAACTAGTAGATTTAAACTTTTTCAAAATTGTAGCAAAAGCGCAGTGTATGTAGGTTTACTATCTTAATTTTTCAGCTGTGGTTCAAATACTACGTTCAATAGAACAGTACCAAGTATTTTATCAGAGTATATGCTTTTTTGTAAACTGCAAAAGAGATGTCAACATCTGCCTATTGCATTTTGTTTCAGGGTTCTCCAAAACTTTTGTTTTGAAAAACTGATGATAACAACCTTTTTAAAGAAATGTAATCTTTTTATCTTTATTTTACAGGGACAATATCTGAAAGGGATTACACTACTGCACTGAATAGTTGATTCAACATTTTCTTTTCAAAGCAGCCGCCGCCGCTTCTACAACAATACCTCTTTCTGCCCTTGAACAATTCCCAGTGATATCAAACACTCATCGTCAACCTTTCTTCTTTTTCCAAAAGATACATCAGTCCACCAGGGAAAAAAGGGAAAGATGATCATTCTGTTTTTCACCTCTCTCTCTCTCTCCCTCTCTGCATCAAGACAGTTTTGACTGACTTTAAGCTTTCAAGTTTTTTCTCAGTGAGATATTAGCGAGGAGTGGTATCAAAAAAAACTGGTGTAAAAATACTTTTTTCTACATAGCGTCTTTTTTTCTTTTCCCTACACGTTGCTAACTTAGTAGTGGTGTCAGCTCCTGTTTAGCTATCACGCACATTGCCTCCTGAGACAGTATCAAAAGTTGTGTGTGTGTGTGCACTTTCTGCTTTCACTTGCCGTTGCCACCAAAACCGTCACAGCCACCGACGCCGACACTTTTGCTTTTTTTCCAGTGTGCCATAATATTAAAGGAATTCCATACTGTAAGTTGTAGCCATCATAATAATGGTCGTCGTCGTCGTCGTCATTCTCAACAGAAGCAGCAGCATGCAAGCACCAGCAGCAGAGCAACAGTAGTACTACTACAAAAGAAAAAATACTAGAGTAAAAACTACATCGTGCTAGTTTTTTCAGTATTATATAGACCATTGGTGTGGCTTCACTACCATGTGAGTACAGCACCGAAAAAAAGAGGTCCATGCATATAATCATATTGTGAGAACGGTAAAACCAGGAACTTGGTGAAAGCAGTTTGGTTCAGTGAGAGCAGTCTCGACAGTTTAGTTCAGTTGGATGAAAGCCTCTGGTACAGAGCCATTGTCTAAAATTCTCTAACCTGGTTTGCTGGCAGTGTTGTTGTTGTTCTTCTTGCTGCTGTTTTGCTACTCTTTCTCTTTTCATTTTTTTTTCTTACCACGTTTCTATTCTCTTATCTGCCGCAGCATATACATATTATTATTGTATGTGCATCCATCCTTTCACTACGATTCTATCCACCACTTCATTCAACTAAACTCAAGTATATACATACCTATATATACATACATATATATGGCCAGAAAAAAAGATTTATCTTCTCAGAGGTGGTGTTATTATATCGTCGTCGCTTCTTCTCACGACAACGACGAAGACTGCTGTTAGTGCTTCATCGTCTCCTCGTCGTTTGAAGCATTCAAAAAAAATTTCAAGGAGGAAGTGGGCTCTCAACTTCGTGCAACTACTCAAGCAGCTAAAGTGGTAACTACACAACTGAAAAGGACAGAAGGAGAGAGGAAAGAAGTGGATGAGTTTAAAAGTGCAGTTGTAGTAAACAGAACAGAATAACAGGAGGAATGATAAAAAGCAGCAGCAGCAGCAGTGGTGGTGGTGGTAGATGAGTGTCTTCTGCGAGGAGAGCACAACGTAAATATTAGCTGGCCAGAGAATCAAATGAAAGACAGACAAACTCGCAAGTGAAGAGCCTGACATCACATCAGAAGCACTCATCATCTTCACGAATAATTTGCTTTTACTTTTCAAGCAGAGAATCTCAACCGCTAGCATTATTATTATTATTATTACCAAAGTGTTTTAAGATCGGTCCCATCATCATCATACACAAAGTCAGTCGGTCGAAAAGCTCCATTTCATATGTATTTATTTATTTGTATTAATATGACAGTCAGGTAGTGTCGGTTGTGCAATAATAATAACATTACAGGTAAAAGGAGACAAGAGAACGATAAGAACAAACTATATATATTTTTTAATTTACTGTTTCCACTGTATGATTTCGTTGAATACTTACTTGGGTTCCTGTTTGCTTGCAAAGAAACTAACAAACATATATACTACTACTGACTGTGTCCTTTTGGTTTCGCAACTGACTGAACAGAGTAAAAAGCAAAGAGCATCTTTTCCACCCATTACATAATATTCCTCTCTGTTTTCACCGTATGATGTTGGCATTGTTGTCTAATTCATTAGACATAAGAGAGATGAGTGAAAGTGACATAGTGTTACAGAGATAAAATAAAATGGAACCTTTTTAGTCTTATAATTCATTAGTGACCCTTGGGTGGATTCGCTCCAGGGAGAAAGGAAAACATGAGATGATTTATAATATTAATAACAGTAAAACCAGGAGAAAATATTATGGTGCCGGTTGTCAACATCAAAGGCTTAATTTCCTTACAAGGCAAAGCTGCAACATCAGCCTACTAATAAATCTTCCCTTGTCCCTTTTCCTGTCACCGTCAACTAAATAACAGTAAAATGACAAGAGTACACTGGAATAAAATAACTTGACTGTCTACCCTTTAATGCATATGACAGTGTATAAGTATATACATTTTTTGTGTGCCTTTCCCTGAGAACGATGAAAGGTATCAAATCATCAGCAAAATAAGATAACGAAAAAAAGCATCCATTACACACAGTATATAATTATCATCCTAGAACTTCCAATAATCATAGTAATAATACTGCATTAATACACCATATCATCGTCATCAAACAACAACGTAAGAACAGATACACGGTAATATTGAGTTCTGATTGAAAAAGAAAAAAAGTGAAAGTCAAAATGCTTTCTTTTATTTTAACTTTACACACTTGGGCTATATATGCATAGAGGAAAATTTTTCCTTTCTGCATATATATGTATGTATTTGTATACGTACAGGTAAATGTTTTTTATAAATTGAATAATCCAATAGTGTGGAACTGGAAGGCATTCTGGGTAACAGTAACAGCCTGTCTGAAAAGTAAGCTGAAATAGTAAGCGCGACAATATAAGAAAATAAAAGAGAAAGGAATAAAAGCCCACGCACAGATAAAGAAAGACAATTACAGGAACGTAGAGAATTGTATTCAGCATCATTATTATATGTAGTTTTGAAGGAATTTGATCATTTGCATATCAATGCAATGAAATTAGAGAAATTTCGATCAAATTGAATGAAATGAAGATAGCATACTAGATATTGTTATTGTTGTGGAAAGCAATCTGACGGTAGAGTACTAGTTGTGTGGAGTTAGTGAGGCGACAAAATTATTTTAATTTTATCAAGTCAAAGTCGATGGAACATTTTATCTTTTCTATCTTTCTTTCATTGACTATAGATTTTAGTATAGTATACTTTAAGCATTAGAGGGTATAGAGAAAAAGCAATGAATGAAGTGAACAGAAACAATTAAGTAACAATATCAACTTTCCTTTGCCAGATTTACTCTGTATAAAGCTGAAATGATAATAATTTATTTTCTCTTTAGGTTTCTCATTTATTTTCTCGTGCAATGCTAACAGCACTACTTACCAAGAAATCAAAACTACCTGCGAACAACAAAAACCGTTTGAGAAGAGAATTGCAACCTTTCAAAAACAGGATTAAAGAAGAAAAGTAGGAAGAGTAAAAAAAGACGGGGGAAACTGGAAGCACAATTGAAGGTGAATCGGCAAATAATAATAGATTGGATGAAGAAAGCAGAAAGTAATAAAATACGTGTAAGAAGTACGACACACTAGCAAAAACTTGAGAAGAAAGAAGGGAGACACAATAAGGAAGCAACTGCGAGAGAGAAAGAAAGAGAAAGGGAGAGCTAGTGTGTGAGAGAGAGAGCAGGATTTTTTGGGGAAGAAGGAAGATGAGAGAAGGGATTTGTTGGTTCCTTTTGGGAGCATACATCTTTGTGCCAATTGTTACGGAACATAGTGTAGTTGTCGCAGACTCTTCCTCGTCGTTGTCGTCGTCTTTGCCGTCGTGGAATAGCCATACAGTTTTCAACAAGCGGACTGGCAGGAGCATATTGTCGGACTCCGAGTACAAATTCCATCAGCAACAACAGCAGCAGTCGTCCTCCTCTGTTACCACTTATGGGATACCAAAGATTCAAGGACAGGGACCGACTGCTGATGAAGATGGAAACGGTGACTCGGGATTGCTAGCAGATGGATCCAGTTCGAGAAGCCGGTTTCCAGCAGTTCCGGCTTCTGCGTCGGGAGCGTCTGCAGCCAGTTCTGGAACAAGTCATGATAACCAACAGAACTCTTTTCACATCCATCATCATAATATGGATCACCATCACGGGGCTGGAGACAGACCGGAGCAGCTCATTCCTGAGGTAAAAGTTATTTGACATTTTTAATCTCTCGAACTTTAGGTCAACTGTCAGCGAATTTGTAAAAAAAAGTCGCCTTCAATTTTAATCAAATTTCTTCACCAGTGGAGCTACCTAGTTCTCAAAGGGAGGAAAGCAAGTAAAGAAAACTTTTTTGAAAATGAAAACTCTTGGATAGCTCTCCTTCAAAAGATGAAAATTCAATGATTTATGTTTGTGTATTAATTTGGAAAATGCATAAAATGGCTGTTCATAGAAGAAATTAAATATTTGATTTACATCATCAGAGCATTAACTTTGTTTGTTAATGAAAATACTTCTTTTCAATTTCACTCGAATTATACAATTTGAAAAGCTTATTTTTTGGAATGCAGCATTTCCGTCTGCCTGATTTTTATTATAAATGAATTTTACTTCAAGGAAATTTGAATCAATCTGTTTGAATTTGTCAAAAAATGCGTAGTAAAGAGAAAAAATCTTTGAATCATACTGTACGAAGATAACATCCATACTATATGTATGTCGCTTCAGGGACTTACATATAGATGATGATATAGCTACATACATTCACTGACAATATATACATTAATAAGACATGCTGACGACAGGCAACTAGTTGACAGTGACATGGCTAAAATGAAAGATTATCGTGACAGTTTTGTATTATCTTTTTATAAGATGACATAATAGATTTGACTTTAGCAGGATTGAAGCAGAGCTAGACGGGTACTGCTGCTGGAATACGAATGAAAGTTTTTGCTATTTCAGCAAAGCAGGCTAGAATAAGAGACAAATCGAGTTTCAATGCCAATAATGTACCCAACATCACTGTAGCTCATATACAATATCTTCCATATCATGATAAGAGTTAGTCGAGTAAAGAGCAGAGCATTCTTTCAGGCAACAGGGCAATGCTAAAATGAACAAAGTTTTCTTTCATCTCCTACGCGGTGGTAATCCGGATTTTTTTTCAGAACGGTGAACGCATGCGGTCAGCAAGGTAAAATCAAAAGAAGTTAAAATTACTGAGTTTTACTATGCTTTGGTGTGAGATATACATGTGGGTTGTACCTTGCTGGAAGATTTCTTTTAAGTTCCAATCCAATACTCCAATTTATGTGGATTTTTCTTTCTTGTTGTAGCATATTGTTTTGATAGACGCAAGTAGACATGGTGGTTTGGTTAGAAGTTTCTTTGATAGTTTACGCTGCAAATGCAATATGGAAAGTATTGAAAATACCCCATTCCATCCCAGGTGGCAGAACTTGTTCAATAATATTGTTGTGCTTCAAATATTTAAGATTGAGCTGGCGCCACTTGACATATGGCACCATTTAAAGCAGTCCGTGTATCCGCTGCTGTTCTAGGAGGTTTGATCGATAGCACTGAAGTTCTCATTTTTGACCTGGGGTCTCTTCATGCCAAATTTAAGTCTAATTGGTTAAAATGTCCATTCAATCCATTATTGCCTGAAACAGAAAGGACAGTAACTACATATTACAACAGACGTAATGTTAAATAAAATAATGTACTATCCAATAAATAGTACATTCGTATGTATGTATTTCTTTACTATTTCAACCATGTATGTACTTTGTAACCGCCTTCAGACGATCATAGATCACAGGATATTTTCAACTACCAGGACAAGATCTCATTTCACTGACTTGAAAATGTTGATAAGAGCTCAGCAATTTTGTGGAAAGTACTTTTATTTTTAATGAAAAGTGACAAATGGAATCACTAATTATATACGTGCCAGACGTAAAAGGAAAGTGCATGAATGTCAGACAATATTATAGCAATACTCGTTCTCTTTCTTTCTACTATCATATTTTTGCAGCAAGTTGACAATCCGATTTTTGACTTTATTTTCGTAGGGAAAAGCATTAGTGAATCTGTGTATTGTGTAAGTAAGTACTATACATGCAGTAAAACTTTACATCACAATATACGAAACTGTATGGGCATATATGATTAATGATGACAAGAGAAACGTGACAGAATGTTTGGGATAACCATCATTTGTCATTTTTCCTTTAAACCATGCCTTTTAATTCATTTTCTATTTTAAACATTGGCAGCCGTTTGTTATTCTACTCCACTGTTCTCTTTCAATTGAGTCATTTAGTTAATTAAACCACGAAACTTGTATGTTAGATGGGATATCATTTGACTCGTGCTTTAGAGCTAAAAGGATCAGTCAGTCAGTCTTTGAATCAAAAAGAAAGATGTTTACCATTACGTCTAACTTTGTAATTAGTGAAATAAAATTAAAGTACATAATTATTAGATATATAAACTCAACAAAGGTTACACTTCACAATCAACAATGCACTGTCACATCCATCCGCTCCGCATCATCTATCAACGTTCTAGTTTTACCTCCATTTCATGAATTATATCTAGAATCACTGACAACTGACGATTACTGACAAACTTTATAATATAATCCAGCTCAATCCGGCGCACTTGTTGTGATTTAAACAAATTAAGTTTCTATACACTTTGACAATATTATTAGAAATGCAAATGCCTAAGTAGGTATGTTTGTTAGCAAGTCATAGTGGTACGACATAAACAGGTGCGTTCATAAAATGTGAGAAAATGTAAAGAGCAGAGATTGGTAGCTAGAAAAGTTCAACTCAAGGTAGATAAAGCCTGAAGAAATCGTATAGTGATTTCTTCAGGCTTTACCTACCTTGGTTCAACTAAAGTTAAAGCTTTATCCTGTCTTTGTTAAGAACAAATTATATTTTCAGCGGTAGATTAACAATTTAACAAACTAGCTCAACTCAGTAGACAAAATTAAAAGTATCGAGATTTGTTCTAATTCAAGGATTTAATAATTTTAAATGGCCAAAAGTAATAATAACTTTAGCATGTATTTGTTAAAATCAGTTTACCTGTAACGTCTTCTCACTAGATGCAGAAATGAAGAGAAATTTTTTTGCAAGTTTATGTTTCGTTACAAATAATTTTTAACAAAAGCCCAGTCACATTTTTGCATCCTGTATTCGTATTCATTCGTATCTCAAAAATTGCCGATATCTGCGTGATAGTTGAATATCTTTTTATATAGAATTATGAGTGGAAAAACTTGCTATTAGTAAAGTTATATATTACTACCTTACTGCTAATAAGTAATATACGTCCAGTTCAAAAGTATGCACTTTTATATTCCTGGTATGTTGCTAGCTGTTTTTTTTACATCAGATTGAAATTGTGTTTTGCTGACAACGTACATCTGATAAGGCTTTTGACTTGAGAGCGTATGATGATGATACGTCTGATGCGAAAATGCGAACACAAAAAAAGCAACACAGCCAGTCAAGCCGCCGTCTTGCGACAATTTGATGTAAGTTGTACACACAAAGAGCGAGAAAACGGGTACAAGAATGACAAAGAAAGAGATATATATACTAGATAGTAATCTGAGTACATAAAAAACGGAGAAAGAAAGTTACAAACAAAAATGAATCCAAGTGATAGGGTGGGCACAATATCAATAGAAAAAGCATTTTCCGTTTTTCACTGTCGCTTTGAAAAGCACAAAGAAGGGAAATATGACGACTTTTCCTCAGCAATATGAGAGAACGAGACAGGACTCCCGTATGAACACATATATGTATAATATATACTGTGAATGAACCGTTTTCAGAAATTCACGTTCTTTTCTACCCGTTGTTAGCTTTGCATCAGGAATATATTTGAAGTACAAATTTGAGTCTATTTACAATTTGTGCATAATATCATAGAGGAGAGTGGTTGGTGCTGGTGGTGCTGGTTGACGCAATATATTTTCCTTTCCACTATCAGATATTAAAATGTAAGATCTTGCACACAGTCCAGTAGTCAGTAGTCTTTCTATTTATGTATTTGATATGGAACTCACAGAACTCAGTCAGTGTGAAAAGTGTCGAGTCAAACAACGGTTGACGCACTTGTCAACTTAATGTATTAAATGGAATGTAGCTGAAATGTAAAGTTTGAGGAACTGAAAACGAAAATGTTGAAAGTTGGAAAGCATTTACGTTTTGTGTATGTATGTATGCACGAATGTTATAATGTGATATCGTTTTACTATTATCATTATTCTTGTACTTTTCCAATGTTATCCATTTTTGTAATTCACAGACATGCACGTAGAATATATAGTCGCGAACAAAATATTGCGTTTTTTATATTCACAATAAATATTAGGGAATCCATCTCACTGACTGACTGACACTGTAGTGATACTTTTACGTGAACGAGTACTTGAATTTTTAATATTTCCCGTTTCTTCAAGAGAATTATGTCATTCATTTCCCTTTATTGCCAATTTCCAAATGCTTGACATTATATTGTATCCCTCTCGCATAGTATTTTTAGTGTCCCTAAAAAGTTGGACTTGTCATCAGTTTCATTCATAAATGGGTTTCTGTAAACTTTCAAGGAATTTGATAGCATGTTTCATTCTATTACGAAACTGACAAAGCTGTCGAAGCAAATCAGCAACAGTTGTTGACAATGAGTATTATTGCAAATAATTTTTATATTAATTAGAACTAGAGCCCTCCAGGGTGCTTCGTTCAATTTCAACTATGTACCATGTACACCATTATAAACAGAACCTAAGCGAACTACTTATAATATACCCCTTTACTACTCTGATTAAAATCTTCCCGTTTAACTTTAAACGGTTTAAATGTTTAACCTGACGTTTGTTTAAAGTATATGTATAAAGTAAAAGGGTTTTAATATAATCCATAAATAATTTTAATGAAGGGATAGAAAAAATGCAAAATACTTAAAGCACTACATAATGCCAAAATATGTAAGCTTTTTTACGATGGTTTTGAATTGCTTAAAGCTTAACGTTCCGATTAAACGCAACTATTGTACAAATCATAAGTAACTATTGTAATTGCAAACTATCGGAGGAAGACAATTCGTATCCTTACAGAAGTTTAGCAACTCAATCCTTTTCGTTTTTCGTCCATATTTTGTCTCACAAAACTGACAAGTATGTATTGCATATTCTTATGAAGCTTATCTATGAATGTGGTGCAAACGCGCAGGTATTACACACACAAAGTGTGTAAAATATTAAATTATGCTAAAATTGTCCTGCCATTTTATACTCACATGTTTATGTGTTTCTTTTAAAATGTCTAATTTTCATTGTATAAATACTCTTTTAAAATGTGATCTCACCATGATACTTTTCGATTTATGAATTAATCTAACCAATTCCAGCAAATGACATTTTTTTGTCGAATGTCAAGAAAATACAAATTCTCTCGAAACCATAACTTTTCTGCTTCCGATAGTAGAATCCACCCTCTCATTTATCATTATTATTTATTACGTTTCAAAACAACGCTTGCAAATCACAACAAAAGAAATTCGAGCTGTTTATTCAAACAATTCATTTTAAGCATGTTTTCAAGCTAATACTTGGCTAAAGAAATAAATAATTCTAATTTTGAAGACAGTTACACTTACACTCGCAAGTGCTTATTTCATCATAATATCCATGCAAGCGACATTTACAAATTACAGTAAACAGCAGCAGGTGAGCAGTTTGTATGAAACGCACCACTCCATGGCCACACACACAGATATTAAATTATGGAAAATATTCAACAACACAAAAACAATTTTAATTTGCTGAATGTAACAATAAAGCTCAGTGTGGGGTAGATCGAAAAGAAGTCTTTTGTCAGACTTTCCTGATTTTACAATAGGTTTTTAGCTTATTAGTATGAAATATACATGTATACATAATGCATGTGCATCAATACATACTGGATTAGAAATGAAGATTGTAAGCAAAATACATGAAAATAAAATGCTCGCTATTTTTGTCGACATTAGAAATGAACACTTCATCTCATCACGTTCAAATTACATGCTAGCAAGCAGAGAGAAAAGAGCATTATACATGTTAATGCAGGTGCTGCTAATGAAACTCTCAGAATGCTACCTTTTCTCTCTTTTGTATATTCACTTTCATTCAAACCCAGACTTGAAAATGTGCACGGAGAACACTAGAACAAAAACCAACCACCAACCTTTCATTTCCAATTCTACTAACCAAACCAGCCACTTACTTAAATATATATTCTGGGAGCACAAGACAAAGATCTAACGTTTGGAAAAGCAACGTGGTCAGTCAACAGACAAGCAAGCTAGTCAAATTTCACCTTGCTAAAACTCTGAGACTTCTCAAAAGTCTTGTGCCTACCTACCTACCTACCTATACATACATACATAATAATAAGTTTGTTTTGGCACAAAAAAGAGATTGTGGAGTAATCATCATTGCTAAGTTTTTATATTATTATTATTATTATTGCAATAATAATTCCGTGCTCTACACTTTCAACTTTCTTTTCACTGACGTTCGCATAATATCTCTCTAGTGTACTGGAGAAAGTTTTTTTTACAGGATTTGTTTGCTGAGCCGGGAAAATCGAGACACCAAACTTGCATGCTTGCCGTTCTACTTTATTTCATTGTCGGAAGGAAGAAAAGGGCAACACTCTTTTTTTCTTTTCATCTCTTTGTTTTACTCTACACTAATACACAGCTGAAACAAGCATTCGCATTTTATTATTTATTATTCATATAAATTGTTGAGTTGGTCTTCCGTTTTGCTTGTGTATTTTTTTGCCAGACATGTTCACTTCACTTTTTGTTGTTGCTGCGCGCACGTTTATTCTTTTTTGCAGGAAAGACGAAAGACTGACGAAAAGTGAAAGAGAATGACTGAGTGGAGAAAACTTTTTTCTGATCTGAATTTTCATAAAGATAAACAAAGTAAAGGCTTTTGAGGAAATTCCACTTGAAAAATTTTTGTTGATCTATGATGACGGACGGCATACCTATGGTTAAGTTGTGGAGTGTAGCAGTAAAAAAGCAATGCGCTGTTGATTGTTTTTTTCCCAAAAAAAACCAAAAAAACTTTTACTTTCGAAGGCAAAATCATTACTTTTCATATCACATCTAAAGTCAAAAGTTGTGCTTGCCATGACACGTGTAGGTATTGATTCTCAACGTGCATAACCCCAGTAGTGTTCAGTAATTATAATAATGAAGGGTTTTAAAATGAAAGCAAATTTTATTCCCATCCTAAAACAAAGAATACGTAGTACATTTTATTGGCATGCTACTTTTTATTCTGTTCTATCATTGTCAGAGTGGTACGTAGGTAGCAAATACTGAAAGTCACGTTATTATATTCTCTCCGTTTTACTACCCTCTCGCCTTTTGGATTTCGCAGAAATTTTGTAAGCCGATTTTCAGCGCAACTTTGCTGTTAAAACATGGGACTTGTACCAGGAATCACAAAGTTCTCAAAACAAAATTTTAGATGAATTGATGAACGAAAAGGCATGAGAAAGTAATGACTTGAACATGACTTAAACTGTGCCACTAAAAATAATCGTTGTTCCCACTAGTACCGCCTTCTCATTACTTTCAACACAAAGTCACATGTACGCTTTGAAAGCTTAGCAGAAGAGTAGGTACTAAAGGAAATCCGAGCGTAATTGATTACTTGTGGTACAATGTAGCGGTTATTATCTCGAACAGGACGTATGACAAAAACTAGTTTAAGCATATAGAAAAGGCTATGTAACATTATACGTGGTTTGTTTTTTATAGAATTTAGCAAAAAATAAGTGCATGCTTGTTTGGCTTCACTTTCCTTTTACCCCAGAAATGGAACCGAGGTTGACTTTTGGTCAAACAAAAGTTATCATAACCGTAAATCCTACTTAATTAACTTTGCCATTTGTGTTGGTTTCGGTACCAAAAGTTCCAAAAAACACAAATGCTTATACCCATGTCTTTACAAGAGAAGTCAACATAATAATTAAAGAAATCGCCAAAAAAGAGCTCTTAGTGCTAAAACAAATTGAATTACTTGTATACATGGAGTGAATCGCAAAAAGTACATTTTTTATTAAAGCTTTCATTTTCAACGATTTTATGAAGAAAAATCAATTAGTATTATAGACTGACTTTAAAATGTAGACAGGAATTCGTTGACTACTTCTTTGAAATGGGATACAATTTGATAATATACATAAGTCAGTCTTGTTACCTTTATTCAGGATACGCTGTCGAGACTGAATGAGCGGACACCACTTTTACAGACAATCGATGAGTTATCAACGGGAATGATGGGAAACCACTGTGTGGGTCAGCGTAACAATTTTTATATGCTCACTGGAGTTAAACTTTCCACCGAATTTGTCAATGTCATCATGGAGAAAGTTGACATGATAGTGTCATTTCTTTACAAAATCAAGAGCATTGAACGACACTCTAGTATGAAGGGTATGAACGTGAAATGATGATAAATTATGTATTTATTTTGTTATGTTTGGACAGTAAAAGTAGTAGATATACTTGGTGCGTGAGCTTTAGTTATCAGCATTACTAGTGAAAAAGGCTTTAAAAATACTTTTATTTATGCACAGGTCAAGACGACTTCCGGGACGTGTATACATACGCCCTTCGCACTATTGAAGCACTCAGGGATGATTTCCCTATACGCGATGTCCGACTAGTTATCCACGAAGCGGATGATGCAAACTCAAAGCCGCAAAAATCTGCACTTGGTGGTGAAAGTAACGCGGACCAACAAGTCATTTACGGAACAACGTCTGTGTACATGCTAGGAGGTGACATGAAATTGACTCCACGACACTTGTCCACCATTGAAGATCTCCGCAGGGAGCCTTGGTTCTTTTACCCATACAGTAATTCTCCTTCGCTTTCGTCAGCTTCAGCCACCTCTCAGGCCAGAGAGGACGCGTCAATGAGGGAGGGTGCCAAAAACTTCTTCAAAGTTGGCCATTTGCCCGTTTCCTCAAGAAAGGAAAACTCTAACCACCGCCGCTCCCATTACCACCGAAATAAAATGATGGATGCCCAAATGTTTGGAGATTCTTATTTCACTTGGCCCTACTTTGATTGTCGCACATTTCGCCTTCAAGAAGAACAACAGCAGCAACAGCTTATAAGAAACTCGCGATCAAATTACTACCATCGTCGACTACAAAGGCGTGAGTTTTTCTTTACTCATGTAGATCAGAGAGCAGAAGAGTTGGTACGAAGAGGAAGTAATGCTGGTGAAGGTTCTCACTTTCCCCACGGTAGTTCTAACAATAACAATATCGGAAATAATGAGGATGGTAATAGCGCATCAAACCGTACTCATACGTGGCTGGCGTCATACACCGCGTGGTTCCCTATCGGTGGTCTAAAGGAAAATAAAAGGTGAAATGACTTGGAATTAAGTATGCATGAAAATTTTCCTTTGTACCCCCTCCAGTTTGTATTACCATTACTTTAATGTTACAAAACCACAAAAATACATATATCTTGTGTCATTCTTTATAAACTTTTTATCCTTTTTTTTAACCCACCATGGAGTCTACGTATATAGTAATTAACTTATTATTACACATTTTTCTGTTTCAGCTTTGGAGAATTAAGCGTTGATTTGGATCTTTCTCAATTTGATATCAATCAATGCGGATTCACTAATGAAGATGAACAGGATCCCGAGCAAGCTTTTGCTAATCCCCTTTATTACTTCCGAGATACTCATAAATGTGATCGAATAAACTTTCCACCTACTTCAAAGGTATGCTTGTGAAATAAACTCATCTTTCATCATCAGATTTCTCACTCTCACCACCACCCACCCATCACCAAATTAAAAGGCTTTTCCTGTTTATGCATGGTAGCTTTTGGCTTGTATGGCAAGTAAAGCGTAAAATAAGTCTAATTGGAACAAAAACGATGAATATCAGCAAAGGGATTATTAAATATTTACACAACTTTTTTCCTCCCACTCTGATGAGCATTCAATTTGTCATTAGGGTTTTGTTCATCTTTATCCCCTGATTAATGAAGGACATATATAGGTTCACATAAACAAGGTGTTTTTTTGTTAATTTGAAAGGTAAACTGACAGTCGTACCGTATTAGCTGCTTATATTTGGTTGTGAATTTGTGGTATGCCATATGTACATAGGTAGACTGGTTTTATTCAACGAGCGCGTTATGCTGGCACAAGAAAATGCTCAGCATATATATAGCACATAAAGTGAAAGCAATAACATTTTTAGCTTTTCTTGCTTGCATAATGTGATCCTTTATAAACATTTCGTCACGTTGCTTGGAATATAGTCTGATGATCTGTCCTTTTCATCCGATTTTAGTGTCACTTTCTTCCGGGAAGAGGATGGAAACTGGGCAGCTATGAATGCAGATGTGTTAATAACACATACGCCTATCTGAAAAGCCTAAAGAATGTAATTGCTGGCTATAACGCAGAAGGTAATAAAAATTGCAAACTAAATGGGACACACTTTTGAATTTAATGTAGGTCTATTTACTTGTGTTGTAGTTAATTTTTGTGCAATTATTATTTATGTACAGTATTATTAATGCTATATACGTATTTTGTACTTTTTTGTGTAATATGTGCTCATATTATTTTGTAAGCGTTTTGCTATAATATTTATCTGTATATAAACAATAGCATTCGATATCATTAAGTTCTGACGTTGAATGAAATTCAGTCTCGTTTTCTCCTCATTGTAATTCTAGCCGCCTGGGATACGTGGGTAGAAAACAAGACAAACGGGAATGACTCGGTTTTGTATCCTGTGATCGTTGCGTGTAAAAGCTGTCCTCTGGGTTGTGATAACTGTGATGAAGGGGTCTCATGCCTTGCCTCTATTAGTTGGATGTTCAGGTTTGGTTAACCCTTCTTGCATCTTTCTTCATTTATAATAATAATCAACAACACAAAAAGCGTATATGTGTCTATATACAAAGATAAAAGAGACTTATTTTCTTTCTAGTGTAGTTATTAAAGTCGCCATTTTTTGTCGTTTATATATAAAAAATTGTAGACGTAAATTATTTCTATATAGGGCTCCCAGGCATTTGTACATTTAAAAAATATAACTAAAAATTCATATTCTCTGCATGTACTGTGCATCATAAGAAATAGTATATTATATAGCCCTCTGGCCATGTTGCCTTTTTTAGCCTTTTCACTCGCGAAACAAAAAAGGAACATCAGCAGCGGTTGTGTCGTAATTAAGTATAATGTGAAGGGGGAAAATATGATGATATTAATTCCAATGATGTTGTGCTTTTTTCAGGATAGTTTTTAATACTATGTTATTACAGTGTTCTAAAGAACTCATCTCGTTATTGTTATCACTTCCGTTCAATTATGCAGATTGGTGCTACTCTGTGTGTCCGTATTCTGCTCTGTTGGATCCATCGCATTGGTCTTTGTAACATACAAATTTCGTAAAGCACCCGTTCTCAAGTCATCATCGCCCATTTTTCACTGCATCACGTTGTTTGGCTGTATGATTATGTATTCTGAGGTGAGTGAAGTTGCAATGGACGCTTCTGCAGTTTTTGGTTTCTTAACACTTTTTATCGATCCCTTGGAGCACAGCCAATACGCTGGAGACTATTCTGTATGCTATATTGTTTTTTCCCTATGTGTTGTTTCATATCGAAAAGACGAAGACAAAAAACTTTGTGAGCATTATTGTACCAGAAAAATGTCTATTGTTTTCAGACTTTCACCTTTGACCTTTTCCATGTATTCCTTTTCCATCCAAAAATGTAACAAAGATGGAAATGTAATTGCTGTTAGATTATTATTAAATGTGCTCGCGTGCTTCCCCTTATACCGTATACCAGTAAACAACTTAATTATATGTGATGTATAAGTATTTTTAATGATGCTACAATATTATTCTTATTATTGAATTACAGATGGTCGCATTGTTTCCCGTTCTGTCGAAATCCTCGTGTGTAGCAGTCAAATGGTCTCGCCACTTGGGATTTTGCATAACATATACCGCTCTTTACATGAAACTTTGCAGGTAGGTACCTGTTATTATACATGCACGCGATTATGTAAATATGTACCTGCAAGTCCGCAACTACTACGACTCGACTCGTTCCGAAAATTGAATCCAAATGAAAACGGAGCAGCAGTTGTCGACAAAAACTTGTGATCTTTTTTTGATTTAATTTAGCGTAATTTCATTGATTTCTTCACAGGGTTTATTTAACTTTCCGGGTCAAGTCAGCTCATAAAATTAAACTAACAGAGACGCACCTGCTCCACTGGATGAGTCCCATAATGGTTATTATGCTGTTGTATCTCTTCGCTTGGACAATAAGCGACCCTCCAGACACAATGGATATGCTGACTAAAGACGACAAAAAGTTTCTTCAGTGTGTCTACAACTGGTAATGATAATATTATATTACCAAATATGCCAATATTCATAATAACGTAATACTACTTGATTATGTTATTCGTGGAATTTAGTTTTGATATGTATATGGAGCATATTAAATTACAAAAAGGGCATTTGCTTTCGGTCGTACATGCCTTTTGCGGAAATGTAGTTAATGACAAAATGAATACTTGTTATTACTACCACCATCTATTTCAAAAACCAAATCGATTTAAAGACTACCCTCGTAATAGTCATAATAATGATGGTTATCGATACTTGAAGTTTTTATTTGTCCCAGTTCAAAGAAAAAAAAATAACAATGTAAAAATCATGAAGACGATCAATATGCATCGACACCCCATTTTTGCATAAAAAGTTTTCTCCAAAATGTATGTATACTATGAATACAAAAATTTTCAAGAATATATTATCCGTATATCGCATATATACATAATGTATATTGTACGTCTCATGTCTGCATATATATTCGTGCCATAATGACACAGAGAATAATTTAAAAGGAAATGAAAATGTTTACTTGAACTTTTGGAAAAACTAGTGATGATGATGCTCTCTAGAGAAAGTCTCCTTTCCTAGAAGAAATACCCATCAGGAGCTTTCAATTCCTTGCCTATATTCCGTAAATTTACTATTACTATTATTATTATTTTATTATTATTTTTCTCCAAAGTCCCATACATGCCTTCCCTATTCAACAGCATCAGGCTGCTGCCGCCGCTGCAAGCAAGCTGATTTTGGCGTTGAGTTGTATTACTTTCGTTGACTATTTCAAGTAGATGCTGCTATTGTTCGGGAATAAAAGGACGGCTGTTGCGTACTTCCTTTCACAACTACCAACAACCGAACCCTTCCTTTTAAAATAATATTGTGTACAACAATATGTACCTAAGTACTTACTACTACATACTACTGCGATGTCTACAATGCATGTAGTGGAGGTGATGGAGAGCGAATTTAACAAAATGAGGACGCGTTGTTGCTTTGTTTGTGTGTCATGTGCGCGCTAATGTTTCTCCATTGACATTACAGGTGGGACCACGCTTTAGCAATTGGGGAAGTAATTTTCCTTACATATGGTGTTTGGATTTGTTGGAGAATACGAGAAAATCCAGGTAAAGCTAAAAAAAAGTATTTCATTCAGAGGTACTTACAACGTACGTCTGAATTTCATGCAGACGTTGTTAGACCTTTTGCCCGTAATAAAAATAATAAAACCCAGTTATATGTAGATATAATTATCGACTGATATATACCAAACAATAATGGTTTTACTGCAATCAAATTTAATCTCTTTGTATTTATTTATTTTTTTAGATGCTCAATACATCTCCTACTCTATCTACAATATAGCTTTCACCAATGTCATGATGGTTACTTTACAGTAAGTCTCTT
>JAHZMT010000294.1:0-26286 GCA_027743785.1 Sinhomidia bicolor
GCTTCTTCAACCAAATCAAATTTTTACAACAGCTCAGTTTTCTCAGTTTTTCAACAGCTCCTTTGTGCATACTTGCAGTTCGAGAGCACTACACGGTATTTTTTTATATTTTTATATTTATTTTTTAATTGTCTTTTTCTACTCAACTGCAACTGCTCGCGCATGAATTAAATTGTGAGAGAAAAAGAAATTGTGAGTTTTTTTTATTTTCAATCTCGACCCTTCTAAGAATTTTTTTCACTGGGAACACCATGTACATAAGTACTTTCCTTTTTAGGCTCACTATTAGTATATTGTTTGATTTGTTAGTGTTTTTGTATATATTTATCAGTGGTGTAAAAAAAATAATTGGAATAATTATATGTGTTCCTATATACCTAATGGTAGTCTGTAATAACAATAACTATTATTATAATAATTTACAATTTTAGTCATATATTTTTGGTGTACGCTATATTTGACGCATACTTTTTATTAAAAAAACAATTTACACAATACAGATTCTAGGTTTCAGTCATTATTATTAAAAGATTCTGAGAAGCATGAGCAAGTGTTCAGGGGGAACGTGTAGGGAAATGTGTATAGAAGCAAAGCAGGAGGCATATCTGCTAACTTATATGAATATACATACATGCAAAGAATTAGAATGCGGTGCAGAGAAAGCAGGTCAGCAACAGGAACTATGCATAAATACTATAGTACATTATTTAGTTTCACATAAATAAATGGCAAAAAAGATATCGGATAGTAGTGGCGAGTATAAATGAAGGTGAAAGTGAAAAAAAAATTACTACTGTTTTTACTACTGTTGAAATTAAAGTGGAGAAAAAGTTGGACAGAGATGCAGTTTTTTTTTGGCGAATGCTATATTAGAATGGAATGATTTAATGATTCAGTAAAAACTTGCCTTCATTTGTAGCTCGTTGCGTTTATATGCATTCACTCATTCATAACTATCTGATTGTCTGTCTGTCTGCCTATCTATATCTACCTCGATTGTCATAATCTGGTACCGTTAGACTGTAGAGATGACGATGAGAAAAATAATGTGGATAGTGTACGCTTTGTTAGAAGATGTTTAATGTGTAAGGTTGGCCACTGCTGAGAAATGTTGTTTAATAATGTTGTCTGTTTGTTTTCTCTTTGTTTGCGGTGTGTTCATATAATTGCTGAACGACTCCTATTTTTAATAATAATAATGATTATAATAATAATAATAATAAGAGAAAAAAAATATTATTGTAGCAAAACTCTACAAGAAAAACATACGACATACAACAGCAACAACATAATATATATAAAATATATATATATATATATGCATGCCCCCACACATGTATAAAAAAATTATATATCCAAAGAGTCATATAAAAACAATATTTCTAGTCATCCACCAAAAGTTACGAAAGGAAAAAAAGAGAAGGAAAAAAACAGAACAGAATAGAAATAAAATTATATTATCATGTCAGTTTTATTGCGAGAAAGAAAAAAAAATGTAAAGAAGAAGGGCCACAACTTGAAAAAAAAAACTTTTTCTTGAAAACTTGTTTTCTTTCCTTTTTCCTTCTTTCTTTCAAAAGGTCCTATACGACTACCACACGACGACGACTACTACTACTACTACTACTACTACTGTGGTCAAAAAATAAAAACAATTTGTACGAAGAAAAAGTATATCATTAAATGTTGTGAAGTTTGCATATATGTATTTTTTCCACTCAGAATAAAACTACATTCGCCGCTGGTCATTATATTTAATGATCAAGCTGACAATTTTTTAAAAAACTTTTTCAAACGTTTTGTAAAGAAAATGGAAGAAAGAGTTGAGATGATGATAAGGCAAAAAAATATATAGGAACAACTCCACTTCTACTGTTTTGTTTTTATTTCAGCAGTAAAAAGAACAAATGCAGCAGCAGCAACAGCAGCAAGATCACATTGTTGCAATAAAAATTTCTCTCTCTCTCTCTCTAAATCACAATGTTGCATTGTTATTTTTAATGGAAGCAGGAGCAGCAACAAAAAGAAATCGACTAAAAAAATTCTCTCTTCTCTCTGTGACAGCAGCAGCAGCATAATTTATTATTATTATTATTATTATTATAATTATTGTACCATATTATTATTATTATTATTATCACAGTGACTTATATTTAACTAGAATGCTTTATCTAAACTTAGTCATCTTTCTGGATGTACTCAGTCATTCATTGTGTTGTTTTATATATATATATACATATATATTGTTACGTACTTACTATATATTGTATTATTATTATTATTATTATCACTGGTTACATTATATTATAGCAGGTAGAATGCTTTCTCTACTACTACGTACGAGTATGCATCTAACATTGTGTAAAGTTACTTAAGTTAACATTAGTTTACTATTATTATTATTATTATTAAATTTATATTAGTAGCAGAAAATGTGCAACGTTTTTTCTTTTCACACACACACACACTCACACACAAAAAAATACAAGATCCAACTGCGAAACCTCAAGGACAAATATAAAAACATATATTATTATATTACTACATATTATACAATATTTATATACTTCGTATCTTGACACATTATTACAGTTTTATGATGATAATGATGACAGATGGAGTGAAACACACACATAAAATTATAACCTAATTATTGTTATCATTCGTATTCGTATTCTTATTCTTATTATGTATTATTGTCATATTAATTAATTCTTATATATGAGTATGATGATTAAAAAAGTTATATATAAATACGTCAACGTTACATATATATATATATATATATATATAGCATATTTTCAAAAGGAGAAATATGTGTACACAAAAAAATACATTCTACAATTTGCAGTTGTTCTCTCTATTTAATTGTATTTACTGATTACTACTACTAAACTACATTCACCAAGTCACGACGACGACTACGACGACGACGATGACACACACACACACATCTTCATCCTCTACTTGTTCTTCAAATAATAATATGTTTGATGATGATGATGATGATGATGAGATGGATTCTAAACACAAAAGAAAAGAATATTCTTGTGAAATATATATATATATATATATATAAAATATATATATATGTATCCATACATATTATTAAACATACATAATTATTATCCTTTTTCAAGAGAATAAATTATTCTATTGTAATATTTCTAATCCAGACATAGTTTTAACTTGTTACCACATTATTATATAGCTGAAAACAGAAGCAGTGTTTTATCTCTCTCTCTCATATAATTATAATCTAACTATGATTATTATTATGATTATAAATTATTATTATTATCTATTTATACATTTACTCTTATAAGTAATTTTAGACGAATTAAATATGATTATATACATACATATACATATATATAAATATATATATATATATATATTTACTACTCTACTTACTGTTACTACAAAAGAAACTGATCCCTTTAGCAGCAAAAAGGAAAGAAAGCAAGAAGGAAAGAGCGAGAAAGGAAAAGAATAACTTTTATTATTGGTATGTAAAAAAAACAGAACGCCCCTTAACAATTAAACGTGTAACTTTGTTACAGTTTATAAATTATTATTATTACTATTATTATTAGATAATTATGGTTAATGTACATCTCGTTATACATTATATACATAAAAAACCATCATCATCATCATATATGATGTACGTTCCTCCTTGTATTTTATCGAACATGATCATTTTAAAAAAATACTTCTCCACCTTATTGTTAAATTGTAGACTTTTTGTGAGTGGTGGCGTGTGGGTGAGCAGAACTACTGCGACAACACAATTACAAAAAACATTGACATTTTTAAAAAGAAAACCTTTGCTATAAAATGTTACGTCTTCAATCTTGTCTATCTATCTCTCTACATATACATCACTCCATTTATACAGAAAAAGCTAATACACATTTACATGATAAAAAAAAGCTAAAAAAATTTTCTCAGCATTATTGTTGACGTTAATCGCGATATGATTGCATTTTTACAAAAAAAAGAAATATTCCTTCAGCTGATGTTAATAGAAAAAAAGCTGTGTATTGTATTGAAGTTAATTCATTATTAATGATGATTGATATTACTATGTTATATATACTTATACATAAATATATATACATACATATATACTTACTTGTACTTACTTGTTAGTTTTCATTATAGCAATTTCGTGCGTTATATAGGTTGATATGTAAAGGAAACTGGACAACAGGAAAACTTTCAAACTGGTATACATATTAGAAGAAGGGAAAGGAAAAAAAAACAATAATCTGGAATCTGAATTTTTAAAATAGGAAGCAACAAACATTTTAAAAACCTATACAAAACACATTCACATTTAAACTGTTAGTTAGTGTTGTTATTAGTTAGTTATGTAGTAGCTTCGTATACTACTTGCTACTACGACGGTGAAATGGCTAGTCAGCTCGTTCGTTAATATTTTTTTTGTGTCTGTGCACCATAACAGTACGTTTTCTCGCCTGTTCACGTTGGCAATTTCCACGGATTTAAAAATTCAAAATATTTTCTATCGTAGCACCCCAAGCAAAAAACTGAACATATAAAATACATTGGNACAGATTGAAAAATTCAAAATATTTTCTATCGTAGCACCCCAAGCAAAAAACTGAACATATAAAATACATTGGCAGCAGAGAAAAGAAAATGATTTGGAGGCTACTCTACTACAAGCAACAGGGACAAAAACAGATAATAATAATAATTTGAAATAAGTTGACAGAATTTTTTTACAGGAGAAATAAAATTGCTTGCGCAGTAGAGCCCCTTAAAAAATCCATAATTTTCTTGACAAATGAAAGCAAACAAAATAAAAATAATCAATCACGGGTGACCAAATTCTAACACTTGACACTCACCACTTGTCGTCGTCATAAATTGTCAACTGTCAAAATAATTTCTTTTGAAAAACAAACAAAGAAAAAAATTGTGTATAGACTTTAAATCATGAAAACTGTATAGATTGTCAGGATGAATCTCATAGAGACAGAGAGAAAAAAAAGAAAGTAAGAGTGTGTGTCAGTCAAAAAAAAGTTGATTCTTCTATCATTTTTTTAAGAGTTAATAGCTACTTATATAAAACTATTATAAATTTGTAATGGACCTTTTTCTATGATAAAAAAACAAACAAATATAAAACATCCTTTTCGATTCCTAAAACTATGGTAACTGATGAGAAGAATATAATGCTCAACTGATTTACTTTACTAGTATGGAACTGAGCATTAGACAGAGAGGAAAACAAAGAAATATTTCTACAAAAGGGCAAAAAAATTATAAGACAAAAAGGTTTATATTATTCTTGTTATATCATGATTGATGATTGCAACAATCGTTTAGAGAAGAAAAAAAAATGAATGACTGCTTCATATATAACTAACTAACTAACTATCTAACTAACTATTCTGGACTTGTTTGTACAGTACAACACGTCTTTATTATATATATATACATACCTTGTTGAGAATGAAACTCATTCATTGATGATTTTTTTAGGGAAAATAATGCGGGCCTGTTATAAACACAAAAATGATGATACTGATTAACATATATATATATATACATATATAAAAAAAAGTTATAATATGTGAGACAAGTTTCATTTTTTCAAAAATAATTTTAAAAGAAACATTTTTAAGTAGGGAAGAAAACATTTGATATAGGTAATTATTATAATACAAAAAAAATATTATCTTCTTGTTGTTAGAAACGTAATGTTCCATGAGGGATATACATACATATATATATGTGTATCTATATATATATATATATTTCATGGAAAGACAAAGAGCGAACAAAATTACCTAAGAAAAAAAAAGAAAACTTTTGAGATTTCTGCAACTGGAGTTGTTTCCGGGAACGCACACTAATTAACGAAAATACATTACATTAGTTACACATTTTAATGGCTTTACAAATTATAACAGTTGATAAAAAAATTCGTTATATCAAATACTAGGCAGGAATATATTTACATTGTTAGTTTAGGGATTTTCGTACATACAGTTGTTTGGTTTGCAAAAGAAGAAGAAAAAAAAACATCACCACCACCACCACCACCATCAAATAGCATTATATAATAACAACAAGTAGGTAAATCCATCACCATGTCATGTGTAGTGTTGTCAGTGCATTTTGTAAAAAGTATATATAACGGTTGTCTTCTTAGTATTGCGAACAGTGACTCTTTTCCGTTTACTGAACTAAGATGTATATTATTAAATTACTGATTATCTTTACTGAACAGAGAGCAACTCATCTAGTCACATTTTTTTAAACTACAACTTTGTAGAGAAAGCACACTACTTCACCACGCAACTCTTTGCTTTAGAGAAACACTGCTAGTCACCCAAGCCATCTTTGCTAGTACTGTGCTCGGCTTTGCTGTACTTTTTGCAATGGTATTGCAGCTTGCTCAAGTTTCTTGTAGACGAAAGAGCTTGAGCAACAATGTTGGGAAGCCTATCACATGCCATCTTTTTGAAAGTCGCAACAGAAAAGAGACAATACGCTGTTTTTTTGTTATAGTGCATAATATTTAAAAAAAAGATGCACACTAACAAGTACCTAGATAGACAGACAGGCAGAAGGACAGCAAAAAAGAAATAACAAAATTTTATTCATCTATTTCATACATATCTCGTCAGTCAATATATAATACACAGTTATAGAATTACATTGTTAGCAGCACCACTACGACAACCCTTTTGTGGTGTTGTTCTTGCTTTCCTTTTATTTCTTCTTCGTCTTTTTCTTTTTCCAGCAAAGTTCAGTTTTGATCTCATATTTCTTCTAGTCACAAACACTAAAGAATAATAACGATAATAAAAAATTGGTAGCTAACATATATACACATATATATAGCTATAATATACATATAGCTGCAATGACACATGTCGCAAAAAATATATCCAAATTTTTTTTCTCTCTCAAATATAGAAAAAAAAGAAACTGACTACCACGTTGACTTGAACTAAAAAGATATAAAACTCTGCTTCTTACTACTTACTTACTTGAAACAAAAAAAAGAAGAAATGTTTAGTTTCACACACAGGAAAGGCGTTGACGAATGTATACGGTGACAGCAAAAAAAATAATTATTATAAAATAAATTAAAACATATTAAAAACATTAATTGTTGTTATTATTATTATTATTATTGTAATTATGCAACAAGTTTCGCTACATACTTACATACTACTTTTACAACATACATATTATAAAAATATTATACTGATATTATTATTATTATTATTACTATTATGATTTAACATAACATGATGCAACTTTTTAAAAGTGATGGTAAATAACCCCAGTGTTGTTTCCTTTGGCTAACACTAGTGCAATAGTTTGGTTGGTTTGTTTGTTGTCGTGAAACGAAATATAAAAAGAAAAAAATAATATATACTTGTATATATATATGAATAGCATATATATTATATATATATAAATATATATATTATTAACCGTTTTCCATTGATAACTACAACCATTACTACTACTACTACTTCTACTACTACCACAGCTGCTGCTACTACTACTACTATCATCTCTATACTGAATTTTTAACAATGAAAGAAACGAGAAAAAAAGTATTTTAACGGTTTTAGCTTTGTTTCTTCAAGGAATTTGTAATAAAAAAACAAACTACTTAATACTAATTAATTAATATTTAAAATTTACTACCACTAGACCCAAACTATGTTTCAATGTAAATGAAAAAAGAAAAATGAAAATTGGTTGGTTTTGTAGTGTGTTTTACTCTCTTTCCTGTGTTTCGGTTGTTTTCAATTTACGATGATGTGCGAGGGAGAAAGTATTTATCTTCCTTGTTGATAATGCTTGAGCATCATTATGTAAGTTCTTGCTGTTACTAGTGTAAATTGTTGATTGACGACAGAGTTCTTAGCAAGTGTGCGTGTACAATTTCATCATCAATCCGTTGTAATGATTTTACTCTCCCTCTCTGTCTCTCTCTCTCTCTCTCTCTCTCTGTGTCTGTCGATAGACTAATTAATTATTTTACTATTACGGTTCTCTCTACTGTTTACTTTAATAATCAAAAATGATCCACTATTAATTCTTCTTATTCTCCTCCCTACCATTATTATAAGTTATTATTATTATTATTATTGTTACATTATTATCATTGTTTGTCAAGTTATTTAATTGTTCTTCATTTTATGATTATTAAGAATTTTAAAAATATTTTCTTGTGTTTGCACTCTCTAATTCAGTAATTAACGGTTTAATAATTAAAATTATATATTATTGCTATACTTCTGAAAAAAAACTATATTTTCTGACATTTGTTCTTTTATTTATTTTTCTCGCCTGCGCTTTTGTCTAAAAAAATTACCTTTTGGACAAAAGTGATTTCCTGCTCATAATAACAATAATATTGAATAATAATATAATTGTCAATTATGCTACTTGGGTTTTCAAAAAAAACAGTAATAATAATTTACCTTATTCTTTTCTTCTTCTTCTGGGCTTCTTTTTTCCTTTTTTAACCACAAAAATTTCTCTCTCTCTCTCTGCGTTTATTTCTTCAACCGGAGAAAAAAGCTCACCAGGATCAATGAACTCTGACGCGACACACACACACCCACACTTACACACACACCAAACAAAACTTTTACTCTCAGTTAATTAATCTTCAAAGTTGACGTTAATTGAATAGTGAGAAGGAAGAATGATAATCAGAAAAAAATGATAATGAATGGACTGACAGTTAAGTAGAAATCGATAAAACAAAATGACAAGTCACGTCTTACCAATTTTTATTACTAGATCACAAAAAAAAGAAAAAAAATTAATAAGACAGGATGATTCAGTACCAAAATATTACTGGTATATTTTACAATTTGCCATATTATGGATACCGAAATGGATGGATAGATAAAAATATACTGTGTGTTATTTTTTAAAAAATTGCCATAGTTACCTACCATTCCAGTATCCACGTTTAACTTCAAAAAAATTTTTTTTTAAAAAAAAAGGAAACGCAATCAAAAAGTACACAGCAAATAGTAACCAAAAATTCTCTTTCCTTTCTCCTGAAAAGCACGAGATTATAAAGTGAACGTGTGCTTCAAGTATTTAAAATAAATATTGTATAATATGAAGAAAAAAATGAATTTTAGTCAGTGAATACGCTGATTGTACAAAACCGTTATTTTTGAAGAAAGCCAACATAAGAAAATACACGGGAAAAAATAAATAAATTGTCCAAAACACAAAAAGGTAAAAAAAGAGAAAAAAAAACTTGCAGATTTTTCTACGGCACTCAGTCATCTCTTTGTTGTTTTAAATGAGTACACACTTTACTTTTTTACAAATAACAACATCCTGTTTGTTGCGAGATAGATGAAGAGAAAGCTGTTTAAATAGGATTGTTGATCTTGCAAAAAAATAATTTGACACATTTTATCATCATGTTCAGGTATGTATTTCCGGAAAATTTCAATTAAAGGAAAAAAAATAGGCAAACTGTTTGTCTCGCTACCTGTGTGTGTGCCCTGCAAAAGGATTCAAAAAAATAAAAAGAATCAAAAACTATTATTCGTATCAGAAAACAAAAAATAAGGTTTTACAAAACAGAAAATTTATTATAATTATTATAATTATCCATGTGGAAATTCCATAACTGGAAACTGGGAGCTCAATCGTTAATAATGAGGTGTGCTCTTAAAAGACATTTTATAGAGTATAAAAAAATGGAAACAGAAACTTGAATGCTAAGAGTGAAAAATAATTACTTATCAAATACTAAGGAAAAAAAGTACTAAATAAGAACGTTAACTGTTCTTTGCAAAAAATATACCTACCTATTATTATTATTATTATTATTATTATACATTACACATACATACGTAGTTGCATAAGCATACTAATAATAATGTTGTTCTCCCTGAGAAAAAAAAGAGAGAAAAGTTATACTTGCTACTAGAATATTTATCCAAATTCTCTGCTTCTAATTCCGTTTTTACTTTTACAAAATAAACAAAACCAAATTCTCACATTGAACCCCTTTCCTTTTTTGTGATGTTCAAAACAAAATTATAGAAACATAAACATAATAATAATTATACGTTTCAGCTGAAAACAAAGAAAAAATAAATAAAGAAACTGTGTAAGAAAATATTATGCTGGCTAATATTTTGAAAAAAAAAGGTACGTGCTCGTGAGACATATCAAGCCATCGTCAAGCACAACACAGATATAGACATTCTCACACAGTATTATTATCATCATCCCTACAATACACAGAAGAGTTTTTTTTGACTTATACAAAAAATATAGTTATAAATTGGATTTTTGCAAGTTTTGAAAAAAACTGTAGTATTTTTTTCCCATTCTGCTAGAAACGTTCCCTTCAGTCCAAAGTTTTCAAAACGCTCACCACGACTAACAGATGATCTAAAATTTCATTTTTAATAAGTCTCTCGTTATTTCCAACAGTTTTTTTTTAAAAAAGAAAGTCTTGATTGTCAAAGAAAATAGTTTTTTTCGCTTTTTTCCTAAAAGTAAAAGATATCTCAATGATAAAAAAATACATATGTGACTCAAATAATTGTTACTATTGTAAAAGTTAAATCTAATAAAACAGAGAAGAAAGAAAATTTAAATAATGTTTTAAAAAATATAAACTAATTACAGAACTTAGCTAAAAAAAAAAACTTTAATCGATAGATTTTTTCATTGAAGAAAGGTACATATTTAAAGAAAACGAACAGATAAATTAATTATGGAGACCGTCTATTTTTATATAGGTAGTGTCCCAAAAAAACTTGATACTTAAATAAAAATTTAAAAAAAATGGACAAGCAAAAAGATATAATGTTTTGTCGGTATAAAAAAAATTACTCAGGATGTACTGTCAAATCATTCCTATTTAAAAAATGTACTATTTGCTACAAGATATATACTCATGACAGAAAAAAAACTAAATTGTTTCCTCATACTCGCGTCCTCCTCCTCCTCCTCACTCCTTTTTCCTCCTCCCATTCATCTCCCATAAAATAAGTGTAACTTGAGTGCTACAAAACATGAAATCAGTAAAACAAGAAAAGAAATACTAATTATTATTATTATCAATTCTATTCATCTAATACTCTTCTATTATTGTTACAAACGACTTGTTTGATAAATTTACACCAGCTGCATTTTATACATTTTTTTTCGAATGAGTTCCATTCAGACAAATCTACACTCAAATGTCAATTTGTCAACAAGGCACTTGGTTCGTTGTTTCAATTTTTTCTGTTGGTTAGAGAAAGTCGTTAAGAAACTAAATTGTCCATGTCATGATGATATCATTATCGTAAAAAAGTAATGTGCACGGAGATAATCAATTATAGCAACCGTAAGTACGGTTGGTATAATACAAGCATTGGAAATAGATAGAAGGTGACACACAGTGATCATGATGACATTGGCAATGATGATAAGAAAAATAAAATGAAATTTCGGACATGAGAAAAAAAAGTTGAATCATATATATATATACCTATATATATATTTTCAACAGCCGTTTTTTTTAGAAAAAATAAATATATATATACTCTTCCTTTAATTGTTCTACTTTTTCAATGATGACGTTTTGGAAAGGCAGGCCTATAACAAAAGAGTGAGATGCTACAAAAACAATTATTATAAAACTATTACAGACAAAAAAAACTAATGTAAAGCTAAATTTTCTAGTAGAGCAGGCAGGAACAGGAAAAATAAAAACGAAAAGAAAAATGGTTACGTTGACTACTTCTACATACATACATACATACATACATACATACATATTACTACTACTAGAACAGCGACGACGAGATACTTGTTGTTAAGTTTTACGTAATTTGTTCGGGAATGCTAATTAAACGTTATGGATTTCAGTTGACGTATACAATCTTGTACGGAGAAAAGAAAGAAGGCGCTGGGAAAATGATTGATACATTTTGTTTGGGGGAAAGAATAATAATGTGGCGGACGTACAACACAAAGACTTGCAGAGATTTGAGAATTTGCATTTACAAGAGTAATAATAAATAATAATAATTACAATTATAATGAAAATAACGATATTATTAGCTATTTAGGATGTTAACACTACAAAGTTAATTACGGAATTCACAGACAAAAAAAATTATTCAAACAGTTTTAAACTGACTTTAGACGTGTAGGATTCGGATTTAATAAGTTTTACCACAGTTACTTAACAACATCATCATCATATTCTCAATCGGTTCTATAATAGAATTGTATTCTTATTAAAAACAGATCTAGACTTTTAAAAAAAACTACATCTCATCGTATAATACATACAGTTTAATAGTTTTTAGCTTTTGCGAAAGCCATGTATGCGTATTGCATTAATTAGAAGGTAGTTATTTTTGACGTTACTCTGCATATTTTAGGTATTCAGACTGTCTCACGTTTGTCCTTTTGAATTCCTTGAGTTCTACTGAAAACGAGAAACAGCAAGCTGCATAATATTATACATTATTCTATATTACATAACACATTTTGACTCATACCGAGTTATGTTCATAACAAATAACAGTTAATTACTTAATAATAAATATTAGCAGTTATTGTGCTTTCACATTTTTCAAGAGAAAAAAAGGTTATCGATTTTTAATTGAGAAATTGCTATCACAGAAGAGAGGAAAAAGAAAACTTCCAAAACATAATGAAGAAACTTATAAGGTACATTTAATTAGGTAAGCGTGTAGGTTAATTAATTTTGCTGATAAGTTTCAGAAAAGTAAATCTGCTCGTAATGCTACTACTCTACTGATGACGATGATGATGATGATGAGGATACTGGCGGTGCTTCATGTCGCCATCACTGTCTTCATCCATCCACATATACATTTCTACAACGAACCACTCTTCACTCTAGAGATTGAGCTAGTTGAATGCACATATATTATTATGGTTGGCTAAAATATAATAAATGCATCCTCATCTCACTTTCTTTCCTTTTGAAAGTTTCTAAATGAGCAAAACGTTAACACATTTTTACCAATTACAAAGTAATCTTTAAAATCTATGTTGCCGCACTACTACTTGTTGGCTACTACTACTATCATGACAAAAAAATCATTTATATAGAGAGGTAGACATATAAAAGGCGTTTGATATTATTATAATTATTATTATTAGGTATACTTATTACAATTATTACACACAGCAACTTACTTGTTTACTTTAGCTAGGATTTAAGCAAATATACAGACATACAAATGAGCGCACACCAGAAAAGCCATCATTATAAAAAAAATATTGATTTTTCTGTTCTCACTCTCTCTCACTCTCTATCTTGAATAAGAACAAAACTGCTATAATTTTTTGCTCGCATTTACTATTATTGCGTTACCTTTAAATATATATACCAGTGTTTCATACGACATCGTGTTAGTTAGCTTTTGGGAAAGGAAGGAGCGTAGGCAGCAGCTCAGCATTTTTCGCTTTTAAGAAAATGCTCTGGCTGACATTTTACATTATTATTATTATGATATTATACGAAAAAGAATAATAGACAGGAAATGTTTTTAGTATTCATCATGATCATCACATTCCATATTTGTAAAAGAATGATGTCCGTTTCATATTCATATATATATATAAATAAATATATATATATACATATATATATAAAAATATGTAGGGATAGCTGTTGGAAATAAATTTAAAAAATAGATCAAGATACCTCTAATAATGGTAAGATATATACAATATATTATACAACTGCATGAAATACTATATTATTATTAGTATGTATACATACATACATACCTACCTACCTACATAAATATATATTATTATTATTATCCATAGGATAATTATATTATTATTCAGAGATTTTGATAATGTGACAAAATATATATATATATATATACATATATATATATTATACATACATAAATATATATATATATATCGACAAATTTACATGTTATGGAAGAAAAGAAATGGAAGAAAAAATAGTAAAGCCACAAAAAAACAAGAAGGAAAACAATGCTCTATATATTATAATTATTATTACTAATTATTATGATTAAATCATTGCAATGATATTATTATGTATATTTATATAGCGGTTTAACAACACACATAATAATTCTCGTCTTTATAACTACAACAACACGTCTTTTTCTCTTCCTTCTTCTTCTCTTTGTATTCTCTATACACATGTCGTATTTATTATTAATTAATTAATTATATATTGATGTCGTGTTGTGTAGTGTATGTAGTGTGGTGAGTGTCTGTGTGTTGGTGTAAAAAAAATCTAAAAATTCTCTTAAAAACAAACTTGTTCTCGCACCTTCAACAACAACAACAACGCCAACAACAACGAGTGGAGATGTGTTTTACACACAACACGACATTTAATATTTCAATTCTCTTATTGGCATTTTAGAAAGAACGAAAAATAAATAAATAAACAAGAAATTTATTTGAGAAAAGAAAACAGAAAAGATCTTACCAATAACTATTAATTAATTAATTAATTGTTAGCAACTAATATATATTGGCAGTTCTCTCTCTCTCTCTCTCTCTCTCTCCATTTATAATTATTATACCTCACCTTATATTATTATTATTATTATTATATATAGAAGATCACGTGTGTGTGTATATATATAATACATATATAATTATTATGATTATATTATTATTATTACTATTATTATGATTATTATATAGCACCAGGAAAAAACCTTTTTGATTGGAAGCGTTTCAATTATTCAGTGTTACATAAATAATATTTGTACCAAATATACAGCATTTTCTGTCAAAAATAAAACAATAAAATACACAAAAAATATATTTAAAAAATTAGAACTTCTCGACCAATTTAAATCATTTCTACCTGCTCACTTTAGTAGTCATGCTTTTTAGAAACGTTGGCGTTGTTGACGTTGACTGACGAGGAATGGTGATAAGCGTGCAGGAACGTGGATTGCATTTGGCGATGGTGATGATGACATATTTTGCTTGATGGGGTATTTTGAATGTGTGTAAAAGATAACAGACAAGCAAACACATGTTTCCTGTCTCCATCACACGCTGCTGTTGGTAGTGGGGAGAAGAAGAGCGTGCGTGCAGAGCAGAGAGAAAGTAGCACATAATACGATGCTGATGATGATGAGCGATTCAGATTATCAAGATCATTTAAAAATATATTGTTGAAGTAGGTAATAAGATGAAGAAAGTGTGCAGCAGCGTTTTTACTATGAATATTTTGTAACCATGATTATTATTATTATGATGATGATGATGATGATGATGATGGTGCGTGGGCGACACTACTTTCTCAGCTTTGACAGGTGAATTATTTTTTTGGCATGGGATCTTGAAACCAGATGGGATGAATTGAGACACAAGAAAAAAAAGTGCAGCATTTAAAGAAAAAATATGATTACGCATATGCATCATCAGAAAGCACACTCTTATTATTATTACTACTACTATGACATGCAGATGATGTTGTCAAAGTTGTAGTAAGCATATTCAAAGTATACGTCGGCAGGAGCCGACAGTCATTTTTTATTGTAATTTAACAACTTTGTAAATTGTACCATTTCATACTAGTGGAATGAGCGGCACATGGAAATTTGAGCACTTAAAAATTTCTTACAATTTTTTTTTCGCTTAAATTGTAATTAATCCTTTGCTAGACTGTCTAGTAGATAGGAGAGAAACTGAGAATTTTGTTTTTGAAAATAATAAGTTTTTTTTTTCTTAGAAAAGGTCGACTGTCTTCTGATAAGTAGTGTTAAAATTAATGTCGAACAAAAGTGCATACATACAGTGGGCCGTACATCATCATGCCACTCTACTACACAGATTTTATTTTTTTAATATTTTTTTTTAAAAAAGGAGGACAAGCAGCAGAGAAGATACGCTGTTCATTACGTAGCACATCGTTACCACGTAATCGAAAAGGCAAGAAGCAGCAGTGAGAGACTCTCACTCACTCCATTCTGATGATGACAAAACACCAAGAAGATGAAGAAGAATCATTAGCAACACAACAGCATATCAATGGCCTTTCGGATAGATAGACAGACAGGAGAAAGAAGAGGAAGACTTTTAGCACACATTTTTTTTTTTGGCATGCCCATCAAAATAGGCGATTTGATGTATAACCTTACTGGATCTGCTGCTCTGCTCAAGAAGAACAAGATGAGGATGATGATGGGATAAACTAGTTTTCAAATAATATGCTTGGTAGAAATATGATGACAAGCAAATACAGAGAACTTGACTTGCATCAGCCTCTCTCTCTCTCTGTTCTAAAGTTAAAACAATTCCATTTGGTTTGGTGTGTGCTGCTTGAAGTACTCCGCACTACTCCTTCCCTCTCTCTCTCTCTCCCACGAAGAGTGCTGTTGTGTGAAAAGGACTGTAAAAGGAATACCGACAGCTTGCCAAAACGATCTAATTTTAATCTCTGCTGACAAACAGGAAGAAGCGTTGTTGTGCTGTTGCTGTTGTTGTTTTGAGTGAGTGAGTGAGTGAAATAGAAGAAGGAGAAGAGATCGATGATGGTGATGTTCCACGTAATAGTTATGATGATGATGCTCTCGTAAAACACATGAGGTTATACCTACAACTAACTGTAATTCCACCTAAACTAAAATCTCTCAAGTCTCAACTCAATTTATTTCTGATCTGCTCGCGTACCAATAAACTTTTGACTAGTGGCGTTATTAAATATGAAGATCACCCCGAGAAATGCATGTGTTATAATGCTGAGTACTGATGATGGAAGAACACACACAGTCAATTGTTTGAGAGCATATTATAGGAAGAAGAGCGTGATTGAAACGCTGAAAATGTCACCACTGATTTGCTAACTGCAAAGATGATACGAGTCTTGTGCTCTTGGATAATAATAATAATAATAGCCTTGTGATGTTTCCTTTTTCCGTCTTCGTGAAAATGCAAATAGACTCGTGGAACAGCAGCCAGTAGATAAATAAATAAACGCAAATGGGAATAACAACGAGACAGGATTTTCTTGAGACCGATAATTTACATCTGTATTTTATTACAAACCGCAGTAGCATTTCACCAAGAACAACTGATTTGACACTTGTACATGTGTACACTTTTTTCTTCGTAGCCAATTGAGCTTTTTAAACAAGAGCGTAATAAAAGAGAGAAAAGATGTTTTGGGAAGAAGGAGAGAGAGAGGTTACATTAGTTTAGCTTATCTCTTTCTATACACACATATATTTTATATTATATAGTGGGATACACACACTCTGGGTAAGCGTACTCAAATAGAATGATTCTTCGCCTTTCCATTTTTTGTTTCTGTTCTTTTTTATTCTCTCTCCTTATTTTATTATTTTTCTCTGTGTCTTTCGATGAGAAGAGACAAACGAATGATTCAGAAATGTTATTATTATTTATTATTATTGTATTTTATGTTGATACTTTTCTTTTTAATAGCCTGTCATTTCAGAGAATGTAGTCTCCAGTTCATTGGTGATTGACTTGAACTTCTCTTGCTCGTTCTTCAGTTCATCTGTACGAGGTAAATAAAATTGGTAATGACAAATGCGTTATGGGCAGTTAACATTTCCATAATATGTGTACTAATTATCAATATTTGTCAACGACAAGGCGCGCTATATACATTCATTATTTGCATATTGTGTACCTTCAATTCTGTCTACTTCCTTCAACAACTTCTGGACAGTGCGCTCGGCAAACTCAGCACGTGCTTCAGCCTAAAAGAAGAGTACGTATACATGTGCATGACAGCAATAACAGCAACAAGAAATGGAATGTGAAAGAAAACGTCAATATATGTAGCAGCGAGGAGCTACGTCTCTCGCTTCCTGCCTTTTGGGGCAGGTTGAAACAGATACTGAAAGTATACTGAGGGAGCAGAGAACAATGATGGTAAAGCACACGTACCTGTTTCAGCTTGGCAGAGAGGTTCTTGATGGTAGACTTAAATTCAATTTCAGTTTGACGAGCCTGGAAAAAGCAGAAAAAATTGCAAAAGTTAGGGCAGTCGTCGTACGTAAGCGAATAAAAGAGGTAACAAGGCATACACCACCAGTTTCTTTCTCGCTCTCTCCCCATTTCTTCCTTCACTTCGCGTACAACGTCAGGTAGGCGACGAAGGGATATATATACAAATGTAACGGTAATACGATACGGGGCATAATGAACACCACGTTGTTGTTTATATGCACACAACATATTTACCTTTTCCTCTGATACTTCAAGGGATTTCAGGTTATTACCGACGACCTTCAACTCTTCCTCAAGCTCAAGAATCTTCCTAGAAAATGTATAACAGAGTTTGTATGAGTGTCTACATGCCTGAGGAGGCAAATGAAAAATGTACAGGCTGTCTTCATTGAAGATTAATTATTTTTTTTATAGCAAGTAAATAAAATATGTAGCCGTGCATTTCTCCAGTGTTGGCTCTGTCTTCAGAAATTTCAACTTCCTGCTCAACCATGGCCAACTTCTGACCCACCTGTAATAATAATGATGAATTTTAGATGACAATTTGTATCGTCACAGACATTTCATGTAGTATTCTTTACAGCTTCACAGAACAAGGGGACACATACAACAATACACAGAAGACGGATATATACCAAAATATAGTCTTAAATTATTATCCATGGGACAAGACATTAAAAAAAAATACTTATTTCGTCTATACTTAAGACTGAATGGCAGAAAAAAGGGAAAAACATAGGCTCAGTTCATTCACCTCAGATTACAAGAGGACAGAAGGGCAATACGGCACACATTGAGTAATTGTGTAATCCCTGGAACAAGGTACGAATAATGCAACAATTCATTCGGGTAATATCACTCGGGGAAATCTAGAAATATTATAATTCACATTATCCTACTACATGGATAAGAAAATGACTGGATTAATGAAATGTTAATTAATAACTATTTTTTGTGATTATTAATTAATGATTAAGTTAGAGTAGTGTAAAGGTGAAGAAGAATTTACATTGAAAAAAGGGGGTATACAATCTTTTTTTTTGAATTTGTCATCAAAATAAAAAATGCATGCATTTAAGCTGATTAACTATATTTTTTACTGAATGTATCAACTATAAATTTAAAAACGTAGTTCACATTTACATGCAATGTACCTTCACACACAAGCAATTCCACAACAAAAAGAACAAAATAGCAAACTGTTGAAAACACGACGTATAGGTAATATATATAGATAATTTGTATGTAAATACGTATAAAATTAATAAAATTAACCTCGTCGCACTTCCTATCAGCCTCCTCAGCGAGTGCAGTAGCTTCTTTAAGTTGAGCTTCCAGTTGCTTCATACGCTCTTCATCGGTCATCGAACGGTTCTCCAATACCTTACGCATACTACCAGAAAAAATCCGCACAACTTTAGTACGGAAGTGAAAGTTTTCCAAGTTTAAAATGTGCTCTCAGAGCCTTTCTCTATTTTCTTACCGTTCAGACTCGTCACCGGCATGCTGGACTTGGACCAGTTGGTCGGTGGCGGCCTTGAGCTTTTCTTCGGTGCTCTCAAACGTCTCTTCAATTTGCTGAACTTTGCGTCCCAACGAGTTCAGTTCCGTTTCAGTCTGTGCAAATCAGCATTGCATCAACTCTTTTAGATACACTCATGTCACGTTACACTCTACAAGAAGACACTACAAAAGGCACGCAGAGTTAATAAAAAAAAGTTCCTCATACATGAACGACACGATTCCTTTTTGATTATCACGTTACTAGAATTTACAGACAATACAACTAAAGCAACAAAAAATCTAAAAAATGATAAGAATAATTAATAATAATAATAATGATAATGCCATATTGTTACATAATTATGTATTATTGTCATAGCTAATATACTTACTCAGCAGCATATTTTGAGAAAATGAAACTTTTATTCCGGTGTCAGTAGAAGATAAGAATAATAATGTATTCGTACTGTTATTTTTATTTACAGTCAAACTAATTATTATTATTTTTGCTGACATTGAATTTTTTTTGTTACGGTTATGGCTCGCTGTTGATTCCGTGCATCTACGTAGCTCCATTATATCTTCTCATCCCATCTTATTTTTTATACGTACAAGTAAAATAGTTGGTGGTAGTAGTGTGATTGTAGCTCTACATTATTTTTAAATATTAACTCAATATTTTTTGTATTAAGTTCACGCAGTAGTAACAGTAGCAGCAGCAGCAGCAGCAGCGGTAGCGTTGTTGTTGCTAGTAAGCAAGTATTAATTGTTTGAGACGAGCAAATAGAAGAAGAAGAAGAAGAGACTGATTTCGTATGAACACAGAGAGTAGTTTTCGAACAATGACTATTGTATTGCATTCTCATATTATTGTTTGCTCTAAAACATACAGCAGTGAGGGTCTTTTCCCTGGACTCGAGATTGGCATTGACTTTGGCAAGCGTCTCTTGCGCTGCAGCGTATTCCGCTTCCAGCTGGACTAAACGCTTCTTGAGAGCATCCACTTCCTCCTCACCCCGTGTCACCCTGGCGCTTGCGTCTCGAGCCACCTGCTCCATCGTATCTGCCTTGTCCTGGGCATTGTCCTTCTCCACTTTCATCGCCTGCATCTTCTTCTTGATGGCTTCCATCTTGACTCTCTGTTCTCTGAGGTTTTTGAGACCCCTTCTTAAGTTACGAAACTGAAATGGAGACGAACCACAAACACAATAAAAAACACAAAATTAAATTTCTGTATTGACTCCTCTCTCACTGGCGAAAACTGATCAACAACAACAACAACAAATAGCAATTCTACTCTGATCTTTAACCAAAAATTCAAATAAAACTTGTGCTGGATGTGTAATAATCATAAAACGATTTTATTCTTCCTCAGGGCACCATTACAACTGTGTAGTCATGCACAACTTCAATTTGGTGGTGATTTGCTATCCAAAAATCAAAATATCGCATGTTCAATATTTTTAGAGAAAATTTAATATTCCACAAATAATATTTTAATATATCGCCTCTCAGCAGCACACTTTTTCCGCGCTCTGTCATCACTTTGTTCAAACAACGTCAACGCGTACGTATCATCATTCAAAAAAAACACCAATTCTCAGAGAGATTCAAAACGCACTGAACAGTATATAATTTTGACGACAAAAAAAAACATTTTCAAGTTGAGGTTGGTGGAGTACATACACAGCAACAACACACAAACACCAATAATAATACAAATATATTAAAAAGCTGCTCGGTGAGGCCTATGATTATTACGATTATTATTATTATTCCTCTTGGCACGTCCAACTACTCAACTGCTACTACTTGTACACATCCACAGATATTTGATATTTATTATTGTTGAATGAATGTGTAATCGAGCACAAAGTCACGTGGACAGAAACGTAAAAAAAAACAAATTTATCTTTTTTTTTCTCTCTCTAGGCATTTTGCATTTCAATTTATTTGCAATATTTACACCAATAGACATCAATTTAATGATAATAGTAACAAGTAAATAAAAAATATATATTTATTTTTCTCAAAGTTGAGGTTGCGTTTGTAATAATAATAAAAAATATTATGCTCAATTTTAATTTTAAAAAATTATTATAATATTGTAACCACCTGAAAAAAAAGAAAGAAAACGGAAACGGGCGGATGCCGATGGAGAAAGAAGAGAAGCTAGAAGGAGCTAGGAAAAAGATCAGAACTGAAATGCAGGCTGGTGCTCGAGTGAACTTGGCTGTCTGTACGCCAGCCAACTGCCAGAGAGGAATCAGAAGAATATATATTATTATTATTATTATTATTACTACAATGTTAGGCTTGAGTTGCAAGTGAAAAGGATGAGAGAGAGGGTCATTAGTATCGTGAATCTGTTTGCAAAGACAAAAGGAATCTTATTCCTTTATAATCTGCACGAGTTATATTTAGAACGAGCCCAGAAATAAAACTCCGCAACGACGGCACACTTCACACTACACACACACAGTCTGCTGCTATGTAAAAGTAAATACTGCATTTTACATTTATTTTGCATAATATGCATGCGTTGTCGACGGCACTGTAAACCAAGAAGAAGAAGAAGACGAAGAGTGTGGGAAAAGTACTTCGACAGTAGTCATCATTATTAACTAACTAGAGGTTCTGCTTGTTGTTGTGTGCGAATTGCGAATGGACGTGTTTAAAAACAGCACGTTAGTAGTTTACATGGGCGTTTACAAAATGTCATCATTGTACAATGTTTCCACTGATTTTTTGTAACGCGTCGGGAGCACACACACAGTTGAATTTGCAACAAGCCGAAAGGATACGGTTATTGTAGAAATAGGTGCCATTTATGTGTGTAAATAAATGGTATTTAGTGTGAATGAGTGGCAATGGCACACAAGCAAAGTATGTATTATAAATGGCTGGTATTTAATTAATGAGGTCTGGGAGATTTGTTCTCTGGTTTGTCCAACGCTTAAAATTCACTCGGAACAACATTTTTTTTCTTGGAAAATTCAAAGGAGTAAAACTGTTCACTTTGGAATGGAATTTGCTGGGAAAATTAAATTAATTAACGTAAATTTTACTTTGTTACGTAAATATGTAGGTATGATATGACCCATGAGCAGTACATTCATGTGAGCACGTTAGTGTAACCTTGTCATTAAAATTGTTTCAACTGGAGGAGAGGTTATTATTGTCTGAAAAATGTTTTTGCTATATTATCTGAGATATTGAGCATTTATCTGGATGGTGCCCATGAAGAAATAGTCCATGAGGATGATTTACATATCGCATATTCGTATTCGTCACCACTGAAGGCGCTATCAGATAGCTAGCCTAGCTGGTTGTCATCATAGCGGTTTGTCATCTGCAGCAAATACCAATTAGATTTGATTGGTTAACGTGATGTCTACCTGTGCGGACACCGTGCCAGGTTTTCTCTCCAGTCATTCATTTCATTCTTCTATCAAATTTTGGTCATGCTCACTCAGCCCAAGCGCTTTTGCCGATTGAGCTTAAATTTGGGATATGGTACAGGAACAGTTGCTTGGTGTAAACGTAAGGGCGAGATATTCATCGGTCCAACCTCCCGTGGTACAGTGAGACGAGGAAAGATTTGTCATTCAAGAAAATTGTTCTGGCCATCCTACTAAAGCGTATATATGGAAAACTGGAATTTTTTAGCAGAGCATCAATAACTTGATAGTTACTTTCTTGTGAAGAGGAAGATCATGTAAATGAAGTTTGTCCTAAAGCTGAGTAGAAGTCAAGTACAAGTTGAACAAAATTATTTATTGCGACAACTAAACTCATTTGTTAACTCTGATACAGTTCCGGTGGCGGAGCGAGAACTTCTCGCCCAGAATTTTTTTTATGGTTAACAAGTTCAAACTAGATTATATGGTTGAACAGCTTCAGTTTGAGTACGCACACCTTCTTTCGCAGGTCGCTGGTTCTTTCTAGTTGAAACGTAATTTCCTCATGGAAATTTGAAAATGATTTCTTCGCCTTCTAATGAGTTTTATGTCATTACGTACTTAGTTTCAAGTTTTACCAATAATTTGGGTTCTTTTTAAAACGAAAATTATTTCCTCCAAGTGATGCTGGTATTCAAAAAGCAATTAAGCTGTACTTTGCATAATGAGATATGTATGCATGCTTGGAATCGGAAATGAGTTGACTTCTGCAAGTCCAAAATTTATTTCCGTCATTCTTTGCAAGTAATTAATTTGAAGAGTCTTGGTACAGACGGGACACTAGTGTAGTTGTACCGTCAGTGCGACATAACCGTCAAAAATAAACGTTTTTTTTTTGTTCTGTGTAATATATATATACACACTTATACCTATATATATTCTTAAGATGTCAATAATGCTTACAAGATTCTTTCACTTAAATACTCGCATATTTTCTTGCGGTAACGGCAGTACGGCGGTTTGTGTAGTAACGTAAAGCAATAAAGACATTACCGGTGCTGTTTGCTAGGCTGTGTACTCCTCAAAACATGTTTTTTGGCTGCAAATACAATTTTCACATGAAATAAACTACTTCCTTTCGAAGTAACCGTGGCGGTGCAATAACTTCTCACAACTTTCGTCATTCCTGCTCTCCCATGATATAACGTATTGATGTTTTGAGTTTCATAACGACTAGTTGACTGCCGACATACGTTAATAGGGATGTTCTTTCCAAGTGGTGTTTTCCGCAAAAGTGTGTACAAACACCTTTGTAGACATTATTATATTAGAAAAAATATTATGAAAAATGAAGAAAAAACTCATGCTACGACGAAGAAATGTGTGCAATCTGTTAGGCGTTATTATTGATGCGGAGGTTGATTACCAGTTGACTGTGCAAAAGGTACGCTACATAATATATTTACGTATGTATGTCTTTTTACCTCCTACATTTTTGGCAACTTTCAATTTAATTCACTCCTTTCAACCAATTAACACAACTGAATACACGAATTGATGTGCCAATTAGAACGCATCCACACTTCATTTACGCTGCAATTGGCAGTGCTAAATGTTGAATTTTCAGGTTGGATGGAATGCTCCTCAGATGCAATAAAAAATTCCAAACATTTTTTTCTATTAGAAATAAAACGAATGTTTGGAATTTTTCCATGGAAATTTTATGTATGAAACTCTAATAAAGAAACGATTCCTGTCTTGTTGAATTTGTACTGGTGTCACTGGTGTGAAATGTTTGATGTCGCCACGTGATAATAATATTGGCATTTGTTTTGTACACAGTTGTAAAATGCAAAATATTGCATTGAATGAGTAAATAAAAAATTCTAATTTTTTTTTCTTTGAATACAAGTCGCTAAGAATGTGGAAATGAGGATGGTAGCATTCATTCTTAAAAGATGCAAATGTGGAGGCCATCCGTTGGTGTATACAGGAAACCGGAAGAAATTGAATTCTGACTTTTGTGGGAAGTACGAGTGTCTTTTTTTGTACAGAAGCTCAGAAGCAAAAAAAAAATCTAATTACATTGCAACATAAACACACACAGCACAAGTACACTTTAATAGTAAATGTTCCTGTTTTTTGTGCTCATACCGAAACAGAACAATGCGAACAACATGGCAGTATGTAGTGTTGTTGTTTGGAATGGTCGTTGATTAAATAAAGCAGACGAGGTACAACTCCTACTACTACATTAACTACATGTAACTCTGCAAAAATGCACATATATCTTTTTAAAAGCCGTTTTAAAATATACAGAGAGATGAGATAAGTCAAGAGCACTTTTTCAAAAGTTTTTACTCAAAACTTAAGCATTGCAGTAGTGCTCGCTCACAACCAGGTCTGCAGAAGCTTCACAAGCTGATGATGATGATGATGAGATGGTACAGCAGGCAGACTAGCCAGGAGAACGTTATATGGGGCACAAAGCGATGCTGCTTGGCAGAACGACGAGCAAAGCAAGATGTATGAATGAGTGAATACCTTTGCACTGAATTCAAACTGTCAAAATGTCACGTTTTTAGCAGCATACGAATTCGTAGATACCTAGCCCAACTTTTGTCGCATCTTGTTAAAAAACTTACCGTTATTTTTTAAAAAAATACCATTGAAACAATATGGGCAAACTGCAACTCGCAATATTATTTTTATTATTATTATGGAAGATTATGCAAACCTGCTTGCAACGGCACTACTTCTGTTGTTTGCTAATTGACTGCGTCTGGTCTGCATTAGATGGTTTATCTAATGCTATTTTTGATGTTTTTACTTACCCGAAACTAGGAAGAAAAAATATATGTATGCTTTTAGATTTGCGTTTGAAACTACGTACTACATGCTTTTTTTTCCATCACGGTGGTCACGACTGTTAACAACCCAAATTGATATTAAACCACGTCACTCCCACTCCGATTACGCATTTACGTTCATATTGCTCAACGTTATAATGAGGTATGTAAGTGCTGTATTTAAAAGAAAAAGAATACTCAATTCAACAAATGATGTGTTTTTTTTGCTTTTAAAATGTTTTAATGATGTGCCATTAAGCAAATGAAAAATCCCTATATATAACACTAGCAGCAGCAGTGATGCTTTTATTCATTTTATTATACAATAAAACATGTCCCCTCACTTTTGCCAGCATTGACTTTTACATTTTCATTTAATTAATTTCCTTGCTGCCTTCCATGAATTTGCTTATAAAACAGTCAAAACACCTACCTCCTTCACACAGGCCAAAAATCTACCTACCCACGTTCTGATTTTTTTTCGTAGAATCACCGGAAAAAGGCAAAAAAAA
>JAHZMT010000295.1:0-10145 GCA_027743785.1 Sinhomidia bicolor
ATACATACTGGCAAAATGTGTAGTACACCGATACGGACGCCGACCCTCACAATTCAAAAAGAGGATTTTGGTATAGTCATTGTTTTTGGCTATTTGTTCCAAAACATAAGGACCACATAGAAAAGCTAAAAACGTTTGACATGTCGGATTTGGAAAATGATCCTGTTGTGCGATTTCAATCCAGGTATATGCTCATCAATTTCTAAAACAGGAAAGATAATATTTCCCTTTTGAAATTACCAACAATTTTTATTTTGGTTGCCTACTCACTATTTTTATTTCTAGATGGTATCTGTCCCTCGTTTATATTTTCCACCTCATTATTCCCATTTCTGTGTTTTACTACATATGGGAAATGCCTTTACTTTACTGTGTAGCTGCAAATTTCCGGAGATACGTTGTTTCTCTTCACCTTACCTGGTGTGTAAATAGTGTTGCTCACATTTGGGGTGATAGGCCGTATGATAAGTAAGTTCTAATGAATGAACCAACCAGTAATAAAAGCATGAATTGATTGATTGAATTTTATATTTGATCTAGAAATATTACTGCTGTAGAGAATCCAGTGGTATCATTTGCTTCAGGTATGATGAATCAGCATTGCTATTGCATTTGTCAAATCTAAAAAATAATACATTCTATAAGTCATTGTTAAGCATTTAATGTTTTCGTGATTTTTCACGTAGCTGGTGAAGGCTGGCATAATTATCATCACACGTTTCCCTGGGATTACAGAGCGTCAGAACTTGGCTGGAAATTCAACACCTCTACAATGTTTATTGATTTCTTTGCAAAAATTGGGTGGGCATACGATTTGAAAACTGTATCGCAAAAAATGTTGAAAGATCGATTGCGACGCACTGGAAATGGAACGCGTGCTGATACGATAGTTAACAATGATAACGATAAATTTGAACATAGTGTCGACAATGATTTTGATTACAACACGCCAGCAAATGTCAGTGAATTAATGAAGTCAGTTAACAATCCGATTTGGGGATGGGATGATGACGAGATACCCAATGATTTACGGGAGGTTACGAAAATTTTGTTACCGAAAAAGACAGACAAATGCATTTAGTGTTTTTGAACAGAAGAATGAAAGTAACTTTTTTGTCAACTAGTCCATGTCAACAGTGTAGCTAATTAAGCGAACATTGTTGTATGTATGTTTAAATTATGTATGCCGCAATAATAAATGCGCTTATGGGACTAAATTTGTGAAATAGCCAGAAACCAGAGAAAAAATATTAGAATAACTTAGAGCATATTCAGTTCTTGATATACTAATAACTAAAATAGTTTTATCTAATAAATAAAATTCATTTTAAATTTGAGCCTGTAGTTTAAATTGACTATTTTTTCTGTATTTCTTCCAATTCATTCTCTTTCATTTATTCTGTATTCAACGTATGATTTTGTCTTATGAAATAAACAGCGGAAAATGAGAGGCATTCAGCAAATTTTTCAAATTCAAATTCAGCATTTTTTCGCAACAGGGTCAAAAAGAAGAGTGAAAAATATTTTTTAGCTTCTGTTGGCAAATTACGGAAATGTGCTTTCAGCTTATGAGTGTATAATATTGATGAGCATCAAACCTCAACTGTCCTCAACACTTAAGAGTTTGTAAGTTTGTAGTCGTTGCACATGTATCTCTGTATATCAGTTTTCAAGCAATCGGGTGATAAGACTGTTTTAGTGAATAAATAGACTGACATTCTGGACAGACTGACAGACCAAAGTTATATGGTATCATTGCATGGAATGTGACACCTAACCTTTCAATTTCTGTTATGAATAGGTACAATCTTTTCTGTTTGTAAAGTTTAATTAAAAACGAGATACCTAAAACATTATTGCTTAAGTTTGGATCTATTTAAACGTTTACAGTTTGTTATTAGTTTCTGCCTGCGAATTGTAAAATAAAAAGCCGTATTGATTTTAAAATTCTGCTATTAAATTATTAACATGCTTTCTAATTTATTCTGAAATCAATCTAAAAGTAAAGACACATTTTGCACAAGTTGCAACTCTTTTGTTTATGGTTTTTGTAAAAAAATAGATGGAAACACTAATATTCCAGCTTTTATTTTTAACTGTCACACGTCAGTCAGATATTGTCACTAATCACTAATAAACCCAAAAATAATCCAAATCAGCCTCTAATTATGCTAATAAAATCTTCAGTATGTAATTATGAAAAAATACTAATTTAGTGCAAAATGAAAACATTTGAAATGACTGACCTTGATCGATGCATCACCAACGCGATATGCAGTAATAAAATTTGTAACAAAGGCTTCCAAAATGAATTTAATTGGCGCATTTTGTAAAAATTGGTTTGAAAATTCATATTTTTACAGGTGTGTGCTACTTCTACGCCATGTAAATTGTAATATGCGTCTTAGTTACTACGCGTTTTAAAAGCTTGCTTTTATATATGTAGCTATTAGCTAAGTAATATTTCGCATTATCCCAAAATGTACTCAGTAACCTAACCGCATCAATAATTAAATTAAAATGTATATTCTCAATTCTTTATTCAATTTATTGGTTTTAAATGTCAATAAGACTGGGACTGGACACCCGGACAGATATAGAGTAATTAGTTATGCCAAGGAATAAAATAAGGTATACCTCTAATATATTCCGTGGTTATGTTACTTGATAATATTCATCATGTTGCGCATTTTAAACAAACGGTCAAAATGGGCCATACCCAGTACGCTTGAATCTACGGGTCAGGGTCGCAAAATACTAAAGTATGAAAGATAACAGCCTTATAAGTTGAACATTTAATGTTTTGATTTTTTACATGTATTTTTATTTGCGTGTGTATATCATTACTAAATTTCAATGTTTTAACCAATAGCTCTATAAACATTTGCCTGTATCTTAATATAAAAACAAAACTTTCCTTGTATTATGTAAGTAAGACATATGTGTAACCTTACATGTAATAAATTATATAATTAACGGAATAAATTAAATAACTAAATTTTAGTTGAATAATTTCCCTGATAATCTACTGTACATTTTCGACTTGTGCTGTTTGCAGACGTTTGCAGTTTTGTTTAAAAATAGTCGCATATTGTTTTTGAAAAAAACTATACGTTTTCAATAATTTAAAATTATATTATTAAATTTAAAAATTATTTACTTTTTAATTTGTTAAAATTCAAAAAAATGTCATCAAGAAACTTAGGCACAAGTCACCACACAGAATCAACCAGGTCTTTAGTTGATACACATAGTAAGCGGGTAGAAGGAAAACGGATGCAACGAGAAAAACTCTTCACCCGCGTGGATAACCCTTTTCTTGTGGATCAGCATGTATTTACCATTGTTTTAATGGTAGTTTCCCACATATTTTTACTGCACTCTTGTTATTTGTTCTTTTATAGACAAGTTCCTAGAAGTGCAATAGTTTTTGGTGAGATTACGTTACTACTACTTTTCTGTGCATTCTATATATGTACCAATGTATGCAACATACAAAACGCAAAAGAATTTTTTGCATGGCTAAATTAGCTAATCATTAGTTTTTTGCAAACGAAATAAGGTGCTACGTTTAGTATATTGTTCTTTAAAGTTGTCCAGTAAGTCTGTTCACTTACTATTCAAAAAGTCGTTTGCTACATCAAAAAAGTTAGTAATAATAAGATACATATTTTCTTTGTATCTTGTACCTTACCTAATGTCTCATAATAAATATCTTATATGAAACTGTATCTGACATAAAAATTTAAACGTGAATGTTTCAATATACCAAACACAACATCAATGACATGACCTTGGCCAGTTAATACTATATGATCACCTTAAATTTTGTCAAAAGTACATACTTTGGACAAGGTTCAAAAGTTTTTATTTGTATACCTAATTTTATAGACTTTGTTTCGTATAAAAGCACTACTACGTTAAAAGTACAATTTAACTAGGTTAAAAATCAATTCCGTTTTTGATTTTGGTCTATATATTAGTTGTAATACGTGTACATAAATTGTAAATTGGACAAAGGATGTAGAAACAATATACATAGTAAATGGACGATCAGTGACACTTACGATTAGTTTTCAAAATGTTTTTACGCAGAACTGTCACTCGGTTACATAGCGGGTTTTGGTGTCACTGTTGGATGTCATCGTTACTGGACACATAAAACTTTCAAGGCTACTCTTCCCATGCAAATCATGCTGATGATTTTACAAACAATGGCTGCTCAAGTAACATACCTACCTTATAATGACATCACTACTAATTTGGCAAAATGGATACATTATCTGTCGTAAAAATAATTGTCGTTCGTCTAGCATAACTATTAATTTTGTACGCTAGGGTACCATACACAGATGGTGTCTTATTCATAGGATTCATCACAAGGTAAGTAGTAAATAGAGCACTATTGTATGAAAAGAATGAGTAGAAGTTTTAAATTCTCTGTATTTGTATGTCTACAGTACACCGATACGGATGCTGATCCACACAACTCGAAAAGGGGATTTTTCTATAGTCATTTGGGTTGGCTAGTTCTTGCAAAAAGTAAAGAACAACGACACGCTTTAGATACTTTCGACATGTCAGATTTAGAAACCGACCCTATTGTACGCTTTCAGAGCAGGTGATTTATAAAACTTTAATTTTAATATTACATAATCAATATACCCAATTAAAAATATATGTTCATATAAATATTTTTTATTTGACATTGATTTTTAAAGGTGGTACTGGACACTCACGGCTATCTTTCATTTAATCATTCCAATCGCTATACTTTACTACGTGTGGGGGATCCCTTTATTTTTTTGCTTATCTATCAATCGCAGCAGACATATTATAAGTCTGCATTTTGCATTTACTGTTAACAGTGTTGCCCACATTTGGGGAGACAAACCTTATGACAAGTAAGAAAGTATAAAATTATAATAACACTAGTAGTGCAAACAAAAAATTAGCATTAATTTATGTACGTAAAATGAAATTTCCACCTAGAAATATTAGTTCGGTGGATAATTCAGTGGTTTCTGTTCTTGCAAGTATGTAGCCAATTTTTTATTTTTTTTATCAGAACGTTGTGTAGCATTTAAAATGTATAATATTTTTACTGGTCAATGGTTGACATGTTGCTTTTGATGTATTTGTTTTAGTTGGTGAGGGTTGGCATAATTATCACCACACGTTTCNACAATGTTCATTGATTTCTTTGCTAAAATTGGGTGGGTGTATGACTTAAAAACTGTATCGCAGACAATGTTAAAGAAGAGATTACAACGAACTGGGGATGGATCACATAATGATGGTATGGACAAGGATAAAATCGATTTTCGCAATGATTTCGATTACTGTACCCCAGCAAATACTAGTGACCTTATGAAATCAGTTGACCAGCCGATTTGGGGTTGGGATGATGAAGACCTTTCTGATGACCTTCGAAAAGTTACGAAAATTCTGGAACCTAAGAGTATGTAAAAATAAATTGAATGAATAAAACTTTAACATGCCCTTTTATTGTGAAATAAAAGCAAGGTTTACAGTAGCTACCTTTTTACTTTGTAACAATTTTCTCTCTTATATGGCCACTGGGCACACGCTAGTTAAATTCAAAGAATGTCTAGGGTTAGTTAAATTTTATACTAAAATATAGAATGTATTGTATGTATTTTAAAGTGAATTTGTACAAGTTGATTTTACAAAAGACTTTATTGAAAAAAAGTTTTATTGAAATAAATATACGATTTGGGAAAAACATCGGGTACAAACGGAAAGATTCAACGGATACATAATTTGGAATAAAATTTGAAATGTCTATCTATACTACTAAAATATAATGCTTCAGTCAACGATACTAATGGAACCACTTGAAGATATGCTGGGTTGACGATCAACTTTAGATGTTGCTGCTACTGCCGATTTTCTTGGTTTTTTAGAGCTGCTACTGCTACCTGAGGAGACAGTCGACGGACTTTTTAAATCAACTGCGTTTCTTGTCGGTGGTTCTGTGTTTCGTAGAAAGTATTTCTGTACAGAGTACCCTGCTCCAAGGAGAAAAAGTAGCAACCCAATAACCAAAACAATCCATTTGACTATGTCCACTATTTTTACAGGTGTGAATAACTGACCCTTCAATTGGTCATGCAATAATTCCGTCGATTTCTGCACTCTACAAAAAATTAAGTTATTATACAAAACTGTTAATTAATTTTGATCAACATGTTAACTTTATTGTAACAAGTGGAGAGAACACTGCTTTCTCATCTAAACCTCACTTCATCTGCCCAAACAAATGGAAAGAGAAACTTGTCCTTGGTGAGACGCTGGAGTGCTCGAACCTTCCGGTTGTAACGAACTTCCAGGTTAAATTGAAGCCTTTTATGAGCTCGAAGAATCAACCCTGTTGTCTGAAGATAGGACAATTAGCTTTAAGTTTTGGTTTATTTGTTTATTTTCTAAATTTGACACAGTTACATATGTACCGGTTCAATGTCTATAAAAGTCCTATGCTTTTTTGCATCCGGAGGATTCTGCCCGGATTCAGCCAGGTATCGGATATCAGCATCCATAAAATGTGGAGGTGATATCCAGAGTGGCGCTGGAAATGAAAAATGTCATTTTATTTTCTCCAACTTGTTGGAATGTTTTAACTTTAAACCTTTGCAACCGTACACACCCTTAGTGCATGATTCTAAGGGTAGCACTCCCGAATACGAACAGTCTTCCAAGTTGTCCATTAAACAATAACAGCGATTAGCAGGATTAACTCGCGGATCTTGGAAGGAGGCTTTGGAAGCTGCGAATCTGTAGCCGTGAATTCCAAGAAACTCCACATCCTTGTGATAAACAATTGGAAGTGAACGACAAACATCAGGACCAAAAGCTTCAATCACAGTCTGTCTGGTTATAAACGGAGGTAAAATGCCACCGTCTGTCCCAGATGGCTTGTCGCAATCGCTCAGTGGTCTCCAGAAACCCAGACTCTTTTTCCCGTTCCAAGTTTTTATGCGACCAAAATTTGAGGGATTATCAACGCCAGTGTAAATCTCCCATTCTTCTCCAGCAGTCCCATTTTTCTTACAGTATTGAAAGTGTTCATAGATTATTACTACAAGTCTTTTATTGTTAAAAAAATATTGCAAATCGTATCTTACGCCTTTATACAATCCAAACCTTCCCCCTGAAAATTCCTTTGGCAGTTGCAGTGCAAGTATACTTTGCGTATATCTGCTGACATCAAATCCCTGAAAGAGAAGTTCTCCAACCTGAACATTTCTTCGCAGAAGAGACTCCCCGTTTAAAATCACATTTCCAACTAGAGCAGCAGCAAAGTCCAGAGGAATCATCTTTTGAATGGTGTGAATTATACTCTTATAAAGTAAAGGAAATTTAATCCTTAATCCAATTCATGGAAAATGCAGTTTTTAAAAATGCGCAACAAATGATTTCCTACCACAAACGGAATATTAGGAACGGTGACCAAATCCTGTTCAGTGTTATTTCCAGATTTTTGTCGGTCAAAAAAGAATGTCTTTGTCTCCTTGTACTTGACCGTGTTCTCTCCTTCCTCTTGCTTTATGTCCACCTTTACACGTTTTTGTCTAAACAATAAAAAGTTTTTAAAAACTACTTTATCACTCCATTTCATTTGTTTCAATCGGAATAAATATCCCAATTAATTCTTGCCACCTGTAGGTATATGGTCCTTTCTCCTCAAACACCGGCTGCAGTCCATTTTCCACCTCGTCCGGATTTGTAACGCTCTGAATGTAGAAACTGAGGTAAACTGGAATTGGTGCTTCTTTCCAATTATTCCACGTGTCTGACCCCTCTACCAATCTAACTTGTTTTAAAATTTCGGAATGAATTATGTTTGGGAATAGGACCCAGCCAAACACAATACTCAGCAGTGCCAATATCAATCCCGGCAGTGAAAATAGTATCAGTGCCACATATTTATTCATGTTTTCCTACACTTGACTGGCTGCAGTAGTTTCTATTCCTATAACAATATTAGTTTTGCCCTGCAGCAACTGATCTCTCTTTCCATTAGAGCATTTTTACTGTCACTGCTAACAAGGGACGGTGAAAACTAAATGAAAGTGCATGCTAATTAAAGTAATCTGTGTCAAGGCTATCAAGCGTTTCTTTTTTAAATCTCATTACTGTTCTTGACAAAAAAAGCATGCAACAGGCTGCAGACCAAAATGAAAGGAATTTAGACAATAGACCTTTCCGTATTAACTTGACACAAAAAATTGTGCACAATGTCCATGCAATTTATTATGTTATCTCAACGTGCCCCCAGCAACACAGCTGCTTTTTATTATTTGCTCGACAAAGTTTGGTTATAATTAGTACAGATTATTTAGCTATACACTAATTCCTCTCGCCACTGGTGACAATATAAAGTAAACTCGTCAAAAAGTGACACTGACCTTTTCTTCTTCCTTAGCTATAAATCTAGGTATGTAGATATTGGTAGATAGAGCATTTCTGATGGATAGAGTAAGCTAGTGTTTGCAAATTAGCTGGAATTACTAGTAATGACAAGCATGGGCTTGTACCTCTTTGTTTTCAATTTTGTCTTTTCGTTGGTGGCATGCATGGCAACGACAGACAACGGACATACGTAGTTTTTTTGCATTTAATTACCCTAATTAGGCAATGTTGACAACTATGTATACAACCGTGCATTATTTTAAGCCATTTTTGTAATGGTGGCAGTGTATCTTTTATATATAGCTAAACTGCTATATCTGACGGTGACGTAAATATAATAAATGGAAATGCTTGGACAATGCGTGTTACGTAAGTACGTACGCAACATTCAAGGACATTTTTCATTAAGTAACAAGAAATGAATACCTAATAGTAAGGGTGTAATGTGTAATGCGCGTGTGGTATGTATATTATGAAGAACTAGTCCATAGAAAGAATATAAGCGTTTTGTTTGACGGACAATGACAAACAGTTTTCAATGTTTTTAGAGAAAATTTGCAATCTTGAAAGTTGTATAAATGTTGTTGCTGCATTTACCTAGGATACAGCTCAAAGCATAATAATTATTGTCAATTGAATATTTTTAAAGAAATCGATTCAAGGAAGATGAGACTATAAATTGCAAAATAATAAACTTTAACAGACGACAGCAATTATTGAATGACTTGTTTCAATCGTTTAAAAATATTTTAACCAGGTATATTTACCGTTTATTAAACAGCGATTGGTAGGGTTAACTCATGGATCTTTCGTAGGCGGCTTTGAAATCTGTAAAACTTCTTGCTTTTAAATAACTAATTCGGTGATTAATTGAAGTTGATGTGACAGTTCTACAAATAGCTGCTGCTTAACAGACGGAGAATCTTTGACACAATGAAGACAGATAAGGGGAGACAACCCTTTATATACTTTTCCACTGAGTTGAAAAGTTTGATTTCAGTTTGAGTTTAAAAAAGTGTCAGTTTACGCGGGTTGAAAGTATGACATTTGGGGTTAAGTGAAAGTCTGTTGTCCTGGTAAAAAATCAGTACATGATCGAGTAAGGTACTCGGAGGATTGAAGCCGTATCATTTTTCATGCTTTGGCTTTGTGTAAAACTAGCTCCTCCCATCGAGTTCTCCGTTGTTCTGCTGCAAGGACCTTAATTATATACTTGGATCCCCATTTCAGGAAGGAGACAAAGTTGCGTGCAACTTCAATCACCCTGCCTGCTTTCATTATTCGAATTTATACAAATTAATGTCTAAAATAGTTTGTATATATGTATTACGTATTTATGTTCCATAATATTATGATATATCCACTAATACATATCTTATCGATCTAATCATGGATTCAAATGTAAATAGATGAAGACATCCAGTTGTCTAAGTATGTCTTACTGCTAAGAATTCTTTAATTTATTCAATGAACTTTTATTTTTTAAATCAATGCCACATTTCCCCTATACTAAAAAGTAATACATGGTCACACAAACACAATTGTTTCATATACACTTACCCTGCGCATGTCAGCTATTTTCACTAATAATCAACTCTTCGAAAAAAATGGTGGCCCTTAAAAGGGCCGTTGGGTTTAATTTAAGGAATAATGGTCAACTTCTACTTCTTCTTTGGAGCCGCTTTCTTCTGTCCCTTGGCTGGAACCGATGG
>JAHZMT010000296.1:0-23499 GCA_027743785.1 Sinhomidia bicolor
TGGAGCTATAACATTGTGTGCTTCTCTCACGGGGAGCATCAACAATAACGTACGGCCTATTATCTCTGCAGCCTCACCATTCCACTGTCTGAGAGAGAGAGAGAAAAAAAACTAAAAAAACTGCCTTCTTGCTTTTTCCACCGACATTTCTTTTCTCTTTTTTTCCTCCTCTTCCTCTTTCACTCAACTCAATGTCTTCAATGTGAATGGACTATAGGCAGAGTAAAAAAATACATATATTTATATAGAAAATTTGTGATGTGTGTGCTGATAATATATTATGTATATATGAATACGTATATATAAATACGTTTGTAAAAGAGTTTGCAGCAGTAGCAGCAGAAGTGTATTGTGACCACTTTTCTTTTTTTATTTTTGTGGAGCGAAAAGAGATTTGAACCGCCTTAAGCACTTTACAGTACACCCATTTCATTACCAAATCTAAAAGATTTCACCACTCATTTAGCCACAAACTCGTGGAAAACCTGAAAGAGTAACAAACTGCTGCAAATATATACACAACTTTTTTTTTTCTCTCTCTCTCTCTAAACTCGCATTTCTAAACTGACTGTTTTGTGAGTGGGTGTTTAAAAGCATACCATTCACTGCCTCACACATTTTCTAAATAAAAAAATACTACTACTACTACTTCTCTGCCACTACCTCTTTGCTTATCGCTGTCGTGATCATCATCATCTTCTTCAACAACAGCAGCAACAACAGAAGTCTTTTACCACCGCCACCACACAACATACATGCACCATTACACAACTTAACTGCTTACCGTTCACCAAGCAACCAACCCCCTGGAAAAAAGAAGACATTAGGCATATAATACAGATATATACTCTTTGTATACATGCCTACCTATGTGTTTACCTACTTTCCTCCTACTCCATTTCTCTTTTCAAAAAATTTTGTTTCAAAGTAAAATTAAATCATGTAAAGTAGACTATAAACGCGTGCACCTCAAACTCTATTATATTGCTCGGGATACTTTTTATTGTTATTATTGTGCGATACGATCCTTTGCCCTGCCCAGACGTGATGACCCAGTTAGGTTAGTTGGCTAGTTCTTTTTTATACAAGAGGGAGAAAAGAAAGTGGAAGAGCGACAGAGTGAACGAAAACCGAGAGAGAGAGAGAGTAAATGGCCATTGTTGTGCGGAATTAAAAGCTTCATCCACATCGTCGTCATCATCATCTCGCATCACCCACAACTTTTTTTCTCCTTTTCTTCTTCTCCTCCTCCTCCTCCTGCTTCCAATTTCTACTACACTTTTATCGTCTCTCTTGTATATACATTATATATTATTTTACAAAGTTTGACTTTTTTTTATATATAGTCTCCCGCTATTACAACTGTGTGTGTGTGGGCTAGTAATACGTTGGCAGTTACTTTTTTCTCCTTTTTTTCCTCTCTCGGAGGAAACCCCATTTATTTTTTACACGTGCTCAAGTTGTAGTAGTGATCTTCAATGACAATATTGTAGAGAGAGACAGAGAGAGAGAGAGAGAGAAAGAAGCATTTAGTTCACCAAAAATTAATATCCACCAGAGGGTGGCTTCCTCACTTATTAGTTTTAGAATGGCACTTGAAAGCGTACATGCTCTTGTGCTAATGTCCATAAAAGCTGAGTTCTTTGGTGAATTTTTTTTTGAAAAATCTTGTGCATACATACACACACACACAGCTACTTTTTGGCGCAGATGAGGGCGCATTGTGTGCACGATAAAAAAAATAAAGTGAAAAGGGGCATGTGTACATGTATGAGAAAGGCGTACGCCGTAAAGTTGAACATTTGCATGACAGGTTAGCGAGCAAGTTGAGCGTAGGTAGACTATTTTTTACATGATACTTTTTGAAATATTTTTTTGACAGGTTCAAATAGTGATATATTTTTGTAAAGCAAAGTGTACACTAATTATTACAAGTACATTAAATCCTGGCAAAGGAGATGTAGAGCTCGCATCGGCCAAGTACGTTGTACAAGCGCCACTTGACAAGATGACTGGAAAGTCTCATTTAAAAAAGACCATGCTCATAAATAGTATCCACTTTAAAAAAGTCAATTTGCTATAAAAGCTTTCTCTCTCGGGTATAAAAGTAGTAGTAGTAGTAGTACATGTACTCAATTTACTTTACAATAACCCAAACTAGTAATTTTTTTGTAGAGCAATGAAAATAAAATGGAATATTTTCCAGTACATGTACATCACGTTGTGAAGAGTCACCATCACTAAAATGTGACATGACAAGTGCTACCCACTTGAAATGAAAAAAAGAACCTGCCTGTTTTGTGAAACGAGAAAAAAATACACAGAAAAAAGTCAATTTGCCCCGCACAAAATATACATTCCTCTGCACATACTTACAATTCAATTGGTACTACATTCAAGTTATCATTTATTCACTAGCATTTCCCTTCCCCCAAGTCTCACAATTTTTCCTGTTCTCAAGTTACCCCTAAACTCTATGTCAATATTTCCTGTCACTGTAGTATTTGCTACCTTACTGAAGTGATCACATGATCACCAACACACCAACTGCAAATTCAAAAAATAAACTAAATCTTTTCTGCACACAAAGCAATAAAGAAAAACACCAACTTTTTTCCAAGAAATGAAAAAAACAAGGCTGTCAATTAGAATTTTCGACATGAAAAAGTAAACGGTTTGTGAGTAAATAAAAAGAGTTGCCTAGCAGGTAACATTGTTATTAGTAGTTCTTTTTTGTAAAAGCTTGTTTACTTTTTATACTAGACGTGGAACTACTAGCAGCAGAAGCAGAGTCAAATGGTGAAAGTGAGAAAAAAATATAAGAAAGGACATGGTACAATATTATTTTTTGCATTTCACTTCCCACACATTGTCAATGGCTACAACAATCTTGTACCGTGTGGGTGGTGTATAAACACCAAAGAACACATGAGAGTAGATTTTATATAATTTTTGCTGCTTCTGCTGCACTGCTTCCATTACAACTTATAATGCTACCACTACATTTAGCTGCTGCTATTGCCACCAGCAAAAAAAATACAAAATAGGTTTGTATTTTCAGTCTTTCTTCCAAAGTGTTTGTCCTCATCTTCTTCTACTTCTTCTGCTGCTGCTGTTGTTAGGAGATAGAAATAAAACTAAAATTAAATTAGCCCATTCCTTTTTCCCTTTTTCCGTCTTCTCTCCATGGGTCTGTGTATATGTATGTGTGAGTGTGTGTGTGTATGTCTGTGTATTTTGTTGTTGGGCACACATCTTCTTCCTACATGAAAAAAGCGACAACGACGACGACGACGACTACAGCTAAATACGATTACTTTCAAATAGAGAAATGCCATTTTCCCAGAATAATATGAACATGGGAAAAAGGACGAAAGGAAGCTAAAGTCATGTTGTGTATTAAACATGTACTTGAGAGAGAAAGCGAGAAACGCACTCCGATTGGGTTTTTTTATACTCTGTGACTTTTCTCAGCAACGCAAAGACCAAACAGACAGGCCAGCTCTGGCTTAGGACACACACTGACTTTATGAAATTATAGCCGAGTTAGTGTGTGTGTACACACACTCTCTTTCTTTCTCTCTCATTCTCTCTTGCAATGCGACTACTGTTGTAGCAACACCAGTTTCATCTTCATCCGATAAGGGTACAAAGTGAAAATAGACGTACACATTAAGCACACATAATAATAATAATAATATATACACCTACACACACATATATATACATACATATACGAACACGTTGTCTCTCTCCTTTTTTCTTCTTTTATCTGTCTGCAGGTCTCATTCTTATTTTTTGACTGTGCCAGTTCTCTTGTGACTTATGAGCACACACACACACACACAAGTATAAAAAATAAATACACACAAAACAGCAATCGTAGTTATTTTCTGAAGAGACAGAAAGAGAGTTAACTGCTCTTCTTCCTTTTTTCTCTCGTTCTCTCTGTAGCAGCAGCAGCACCATCAAAGCACACATACTTTTTTGCCCACAGGCTGAAAGTAAAGAGGAAGAAAAAACTTAACAAAAGTGTAAAGAAAGCAAAAAACCCGGATAAATATATATGTCAATAGAATAAAGAGACAAGTTGAAGGAGTATATAAAAAGGAATAAATTGATGACTCATAATATTTTTTCGTGTGTCTTTATAGGTATAATATATATACTTGATATTTGCTTTTGGGTATACATCTTCCCTGCTGCTGCCGCTGCTTCTCTTTTTTTATGTACACGTATAAATAAATGTACACGTCGATTTACACTGCCATTATTTCTATTATTAGCAGCAACTCGATCAACATCCTACATTTAATTGCATACATTTAACAACTAGAAGATCTATGTGTCACACACCAGTATCCGTCATAACTGCTTAGATTCATCAGTTATTTTCACTCATAATATTTTTTCGTGTGACTTTATGGGTATAATATATATACTTGATATTTGCTTTTGGGTATACATCTTCCCTGCTGCTGCTTCTCTTTTTTTATGTACACGTATAAATAAATGTACACGTCGATTTACACTGCCATTATTTCTTTTGATGATTCAATATGACATAACAGCACATTTCGATGGGATTGACGTGCTATAAAAAATAGACAGACAGAGAGAGAGAGAGAGAGAATAAAAGCGTATTATTACGGGAAGCCGTCGATGACTATCACTTTGTCAATGCGATGACGACGACGACGACGATGATAATAATGATGATAATGGCATGACTTTGATGACTACGATAACCCATGTCACATGTGCGCCACCAGCTATTTAATTTCTATTCTGTGTGTAAAGATGATGATGATGATGATGCGATGAGGCCATACATTTTTGTTTTTTTTTATCGCCAAACAAAATCTACCCTGCAAAACTCACCTTGTTTATCGCCATCACCATCATCACCACCACCATCGTGTTTGTCACTCCATTTTATTTTAGTGTGTTGGTGCTGAACAATTGACACGCTACATAGAGATTGTTCTCTCTCTCTCTCTCTCTTTAAAAAAATGTCTCTCTACTGCTGTTGCTGCTGCGGGATGTAAACTTTTGACTGACGATAATGATTGCTCTGATTGTCAGCTCTTTCACTTTGCTGCTTTCGATATTTCCAATTTCTATCGGGGTCACCTTTCTATGTACGTAGTTTCGATTAAAACCTCAAGATAACTACCACATCTACTACAACGGTCATTATTGTCCGTGTATTTTTTTACGACAACACCTTACGGCTAAAATGTATATGTGTATATATAACCTTTTTTGAAATGGTGACATTTTAGCACTTAAAATCTGTAAAGAAATATGTACACGTGGTTGTAGAGTGTGTTCAGGAAATGGCAGTTTGATAGCGCATATAAAAACAATAAAGCTTTGCTGCTGCTACTGCTATACTGCCACTGCCGCTAAAGAAGAAAACGAAAAAGGATACAGAAACAAGCTGAAAAGCCAGCAGAGTCATAAAGATGAATTCCCATTCCCCTCCGGCCTTTTGTCATTATCGCACGTTTTCCTGGCAGTCGAATTGAATCCTAAATAGGCAGTGAAAATCATTTTGTCAGTGTGGCAGAAAGAGAGAGAGAGAGAGAGAGAGAGAGACAGCAAAAAACGTGTAAATACTCCGAGTCCATTTCGAGTAAACATTAACTTCAAAAGGATATTACCACACATTTAGCTTTGAATTACAACAGTCAGTGCGTTACTGTTACTACTACAACAACTACTATTACTACCATCGTCATCATCATCATCAATGAGGTTACACCTCGTTGTTGCTTTCTATATAGTATGGCGGTGACTGGTAGCCATGATGATGTTTGTGTCTTTTTTTTTGCAGGAGCAAAAAAATATATCTATCTTTTTAGTACGCTTTTAAATACATGTCCACGGAAATGGTAGTCTTTTAGGAAGATGAACATGGTGAACAGCGTGATGGCATTGCATTTTGGAGAAAAAAGTCAAAGTAAATTTTTTGGTTGCATATTATCCAACATACATACACGTGTATATATATACCTACGCTGTAGTCTGACTATAATTATACTCTGAAAAGTAGCCAAGTATATAAATAACATAAAGTGATGATGCATTATAGTATTATGTAAGGTTTGTACATAGTAGTCCGCGCCCACACACACACACACTCACATACAGTCTGACTGACTGACTAGTAAAAAAAGTGACTGTGTGTGTGTGAGTAAAAAGCTCTGTTTTTTACTACTCCCACTACTACCGAAATAGTCGTTGTAGTCGTTGTACTATGTTCTAGAAGCACAGGGTTTTCCTACACTACTACACTACTTACAAGTATGAAACAGTTTGTTTTGTGGCTTAAACTATAACCGTTTACTTTAAGATGGCTCATAACATAACAGTGATTTTTTAATGATCCAGTTTATGGCCACACCATGCGAGTGCCCATAATAACTTGGGAACATTGCTGAACGACAGTAGCGAGGCAGAAAACCACTTCCAAGAGGCTTTGCGGATCAACCCCCTTCATGCTCATGCATTCTTCAACCTTGCCAACTTGAAACAGTAAGTTTATTCTGCATTTTTATCTATAATTTTTTTTTCTTCTTCTTCTCTCCACCTTATTTTTTTACTCTCTGCTTTTTTTCTCGTTTGTGTAATAAATACGTATAATATGTGAGATTTCTATGCATGTTTGTCTATGTGTGTGTGTGTGTTCTTTATGATTATTATGATGCTATATGCTCTTATGTTGTCTGTGTGTAACAATGGAAACATTTATCAGTAGATAATAATAATAATAATAATAATATGCGTGTTGTTGTTTCCGCGCGCACTCTTTTTCTCTTTTGTCTAGTTTGCTTACGTGTGCATAATGTGTGTGAGCTTTAACATCTCATCTCCTCCTCTTTTTCTCTTTGTAATTTCTCTGTGAATATATACATATATCTATGTATGTACTTTATATACATACATAGTGCGGTTTCACTTTCACTTTTTTGATTTTTTTTCTACACTCATAGTTCCACTCATTCAACGTATTGATTTCAGTCGTTATCCATGCATGAAAGTATTTTCTTTTAAAATCCATTCTCATCTCAGGCGATAATACTTTGAAAAAACTATAAACAAGTGGGGTTTTTTCCTACCGCTTGTCTTCTTTTTATTCAGCTCCACCTTCTATATCCTATAAACATACGTACAGAGAATGTTGTATATGAGCACACTTGCATATAAATTTATAGTATTATTATTGGTATTACCATTACTGTGGGCATCTGTGTATCCATAAAAAAGAGAAGAAGAAAAAAACCTATCCTATTGATATGTACGCAAGTACTTACTACACTCATCATCATGCTTCTGGGAGGGATAGGACATTCCTCATTTCCAAGAAACTCTTTTGATTTACTCCATAAAACCATCCATACTCACGCACGCAAATATGTATATATATTTTTTTTATTCCTTTACATTCATAAAACAGCTATAGCTGTCGACCATCAACAAATAAGAAAAAAAGAGAGTATGGAAACTTTGCTTTTTTACTACCGCACGCACATATTCATAAATACAAGAGAGTGTACTGGGTTGTAGAATAAAACGAGGATATTCTCTTTACCCATCCAAGAAAAAAATATATACTGCTGTTGCTGCTGCAACGAGAAGAAGTAAAAAGTGTAATTCAAAACTTGGTGGTAATAATAGACTGTATTACTTTGGAGAGCGGTTTGTAGGAAAAACCGTAATAAAATACATTTACATTTCACAAGAAACCCAGTCGAGTGTAGTGAGTGTAGGCAGAGGAGAAGGAGGAGGAGGAGAAAGATGGGAGCAAAGGATGAAGTAGAAGAAGAGGAAAGGCAGGGGGAAAGAGAGAAAGATGGATAGATAGGAGGAAAGTGTTTATGCCTTCACACAACACAAGGCCCGTCGACAGAAAGAGAGAGACACTTAAGAACGTCCACTTTTCACAGATTTACAGCTTCTCTGTAAAGGTACATGTTTTCCACGAGTAATATGTCATTGCAGAAATCTAAGATTTTGAAGTACAACCAGGATTAAGCAATTTATAGCTGCTGAGTAGTAACACTGGTGGTGGGAAAGCATAGCATGTATAGTTGTATACAATAAAAAAAGACAGAAACAGCAGCAGCAGCAATGAGTAGTTCAGTAGAAATGAGTTCTGTTGAAAAAAAAGTATAGAGAGAAAATGAGAGAGAAGGAGAGTGAAAGCAAGATCAAAGACAGGGTATTTTATAGATAAATGTTTGTTTTGTATACACATACGTAGAAACTTTTTTTTGGAAAAAAATTACTTTAAAGTGATACATGCATGCGAAAGAGATAGAGAGAGAGAGAAAGAGAAAAAAAGTGTGTGTTGTATAGCGATATAATGCGTAATGTGCATATAAATTGTGTGCTTGTTTGTTTGAATGCCGGTAAAAATGTCTGGAAAACAACATGGGGTCTTTTGGATGTACTACTAGAAACCTGCATCCCTTCAAAATATACAGATTATTTTTTATTCTCTTTCATATATATGCTCCACGTAATATTCGCGTTACTATTTCTGCTTGCCAAAGAGTTGCAAGATATATATATGTGTGTGTATATATGCAATATTTATATATGTAGAGAAAGAGGAAACAATGTGCAAGAGACTGAACGAGGAGAAAAAAAGTGAAACAAGCAAAGGGTGAAAAGATCATGTAGTGAATTACATGGTTTGTTTGTGTTTATATACGAATGTGTGTGTGTTTCTCTCTCTCTCTCTCTCTCTCTTTTCTCCTTCCTTTCTCCTCCAACTTGTATCTTTTTTTACGTTTGTACATAGTTTGCAGTAGCAGCAGCAGTAGTATTATGAACCTCACCAACTTTTTTTTTAAAACATACCTCATCAGGTATGTATGTATATGCTCAACGTTTTCTCTGTTTACACACATACGCACTTTACAAAGTACAAAAATACATGGAAAGGCGTCGTCGTCAGCCTTCCCAGCTCTCTGTTTCCATTTATTGTGTTGTTGTTGTTGTGTGCAAATGTACGTACGTATCTTCTCCAGCCTCATTTATTTTTCCTGGAATCACACACACACACACACAGCTCAGCACAGCACAACAGCAGAGCAAAAGTCTCCCTGGATTTATATAGGAAAACGCATTTGCTCATAATAACTTAACGGCTACTACATTCTACTAGAAAGGAGAAACAGCAAAAAAATCGCAGTAGTAAAAACGAGTGTGTGCCTGTAATACGTAACGGAATACACGTCGTTAAGATAAAGAAAAAAGTATACCTGTATCACCACCCACTTATATACGGGTGAGCGCAAAAAAAATACAAAAAGAAAAAAAATCTTTGATAACATGCTCTTCTTCTCTCTTTTTTTCTTTCTCTCTCTCTCTCTCTCTCTCTTTTACACATTACCCCACTCTCAGGGTACAAGGGAAAAAAGATGAGAGAGAGAGAGTGGAAAGAATTGTAAAAGTATGTAGTACATCTTTCTTTGAACTCCGCACTTTAACTTTAACGTTTCATGTGTGTGTGTGTGTGTTCCATGCCATCATCAAGACACACCTACATATCTACAAAAATTATTATATATCTGTCTATATACAAGAATGCTAGATAGGGAAGGAAATGAAGAAAGAGGAAGAGAGAGAGAAAAAAATGGAAAATGTGAAAAAAGAAAGAACTGGTAACTTTCTACTGCAACGATGATGAAATAAAATGTACTTGCTTCTGCTACCACACACTATCAACCAAAAAATGGAGCATGAATGTCATGCAGGCGGTTTATACAGTTACACGCTCATGTATGTACGTAGGTATATGTGTGTACATGTTATCATCATCATTATGGTTATATACTAATAACTACTTTTCTCTTTCTCTCTCACTTTCTCTTGCTCTCTGTAGTCTATAACTTAGCGTAAGAAGAAGAAACAACTTTTTTTTACTTTTTCTCTTTTGTGCATACCTGTGTATATTTGCTAGTTTACAGAGATAGCACACCAAGGAAACTGTGAAGTTTTTTTTTCTTTTTTTCTTCTCCCTCTCTCTCTCTCTTTTCTACCAACTTAAGTAGCAGATAAAGAATGAGAAAGAGATGAGATAAAACTGGTTGTGTTGGGTAACGAAAGAAAGCCAGCGGCAGTAGCAGAAGCAGCAGCATAGCAACAGTAAATAAGTTATAATGGTCATTTTGGAAATGTGGAATGTTACCTGGAAAGCTGCCAAATCGGAACAAAAGGATAGATCACCTCGTTTTTATACTCTTCCCCTTTTCTTTACACCAATTGAGCTCACAATCTCATTCTCTCTCTTTCACTCTCTCTCTCTCTCTTGCTTTCTGTGTAGTTGTTGTAAAAGTAGTATTTTTGAAGCAGTGCATTTTGTTCCTTATTTTGAGTGAGAGAAAGAGAGAGAGAAAAAAAAGAAGAGAAAATCTGTCAGTTTGCTTGTGTTGTGGTAATGTATATGTTGGGTAATATGTTGGGTAATTTATACCAGGCAGGTAGCAAAGTTTTTGCTGGCATTATCATCATCATCGTGACCACAACCTTCATGCTCATTGTGGCCATCATGAGATAGTACAACTGGCAATGATGATGATGATCACGATGATCATGGAAAGCTTACTCTTATTTTAATAATAGATAGACTTCGCCTTCATTCCTCTGCTTTTCTATGATGTACACGTCAGTTGGAAGGAATAAAAATACATGAGCATTTCAAATGTTCCTTTTAATAGCTATCTTTTATAGAGAGAGAGAGAAAGAAAGAAGGAGAAAGCATGCATATACTGAACATAAGTATAGTATCTAGCAGTTAGTAATGTCAGTGATGTGGTTTATATACAGTTTGGTTAAAAGGAATTTTTTTTTTTTCGGGGGGAAAAGCTTCTGTAAGAAGCAGCAAACTAAGGTAGTGTTTTTAGTGTAATCATGGGAGTTTTGTTTTTTCTCAAAACAAATTTGTGGCTGCACGAAAAGTAAACAGCTTCTTTACCTAGCCAACTTTTTCCGCCAAAAAAAAATTTTTTTTGTAGGCCAGCAGTCTACATACTTTGCACACAACTTTAGAATTGCCATCAATTTTAACTGCAGGGAAACTGAAATTCGTTGTGCAAAGCTGTCTCAATACTTTTTCTTCTTCTTCTACTACTACTACTTCCCAGCCAACAAGGGACTTGTAGGAAAATTCACTACTAAAAAATAAAGTATTATTGGCTTGTAGTAAGTAGCCCCATAGCAAATGCATTCACCTACGGCCTACCCACATACTTATATAACCATTCTGTGTATATGATCGACAAACAGAGAACGACTTGAATATGATGATCATGATGATGATGATGATGATGCAAAAAAAGAAAGCAAGCTCATCATCCAATGATAAGAAAAACATTCACCCAGCCAAAAAGAAAAGAGAAAGAGAGAGAGAAAAAAATATATATCTGTGTATATTCTCTGGATTATGAGTGAGTGTAAGTGTGCATTTAATGCAAGTAATGTAGCCGCTTGTAAAATCATGTCAGGGTCTAGAGAAAATTACAGTGACTAGAAAAAGCACTTTGCCGACAAGAGGAGGTAAAACCAAAGCAGCAACAGCGGTGATATTCTCCAAAAAAAACCTTCTGTTCCTCCTCCTCCTTCTCCTCCTCTGCTGCTGCTGCTCCTTTTTTTAGTCATTAGAGGAGTCATATAGAAAACTTAATAGTCAGTCAAACACACAGGCTTGACTATACGCTGGTTTACCATTTCCAGCTATTATTTTCAACCATTAGTCGCACTCACAACAGCAGCAGCAGCAGAAGGATGATGATGATGATGATGATAATGGTGGTGGTGGTGGTGGAAGTAGAAATGTTGCATTTAACTGCTGCTGTTACTTTCTCTTTTTTTCTTTCTATCTAAACTTGCTACAATGTGCAATGGTGGTTTAGTGGTGGTGGTTACTTGATGGAGCACTTGCCAGCAGAGATATACCATAAGATATATAGTTGTTGTTGTTGCTGGAGAGATGAAGATGAAGAAGAAGAGGGAAAAAAGAGAATAATATTATGTGTAAAAGTAATCTTGTATAAAGATCCCTGTTCTCTCTCTCTCTTTTTTCCAAGCTCTATCACCCCTTCTCTAAGTCTTTATTGTGTGCGTGTGCTGCTGCTACTGCTGGTGCTAGCGAACACGCTGCTGTTATTAAAGTCAACAATTTTTTAGTGCTTGCTGTGTGGTCATAGTTTTAGTAGCAGTGTGTTTTTTTGCCTTGCACTTTCTCCTTGTGTAGTAATAGTAGTAGTGCCATCACCAGAGATATAATAGTATTAGTTGACCAAAAAAAGTGTATTTACTAATACGTGCTTTCCGTCGCCTCGTGTGATCACTCTGGCAGTATTTATAGAAGAAAGAGAGAGAGAGAAAGAGAAAGTGTGTGTGTAAGTGAGAAAGCTTTTCTCGCACACTCTACTATCTCTTTTACTATCTAATCTAACGGAGAGAAAGTAGAAGAAGAAGAAGAAAAGTGAGAGAGAGAGAGAGAGAAAGGAAGACGCACTGAACCGAAACTGCAGTTTTTTTACCTTTTGCTCTGCTCATCGTAGAGTATCACACACACACACACAGAGTATTTATGAGTGACGGTAAATACTTGGTATTAGGTATTTTTGTAGATATAGAGATCATGAAAAAAATACGCGACCAAGCCAACTTGTGCATTGGTTGGGAGAAGAAGAGGAAGAATAAAAAAAAGAAGATTGTGTGTGGTGATGGCGATGATGATGATGGTGAGCAGCGAGAGAGAGAAGAAAGGGAATGTAGAAATAAGTGAAAGTAAAGTTGGAATGTAAGCGCGTGGATTATTATACGTGTGTATATACAATATGGAGAAAAAAGGAGTGATTTTTTTATAGGGGTAGGTTGGTGGGTAGGTAGGTAGGTACACTTATAATATGTGTGTACAAGCAACGGACAGACGGGGAGAGCAACCGACAGGCCCACACACACACAAAAAAAAGTATGTACAACTGTTTCTGCTGCTACTGCTGCTGCCACAGAGATACAGAGAAAACTCATCTCTCTCTCTCTCTCTCTCGAAAAAAAAAGGAAACTACAAAAACTTTAATGCTCCCCCCTCCGCCTTTACTTAGCAGTGGATGAACTCATAGCACGAATTTTGCAAAGTTGCACTTTACTCGCCAATAACTCATTGGGGCTTTCCTCTCCGATGCCAACACAACACGGGGGGTAACTCTTCTGTCGTGTTAAGCAATTCTCAGCGTTACATCCTCACAAAATGCCTACAATATTATTATTTTTCCATGGAGCCTCTCTCTCTCTCTCTCTCTCTCTATACACAGAGAATCGTTATAAATATGTAGAAAAAAATTGTACACACACATGAACACATGAACACCACGGTAGTGAACCAAAAGGAGAAAAAGAAGAGAAAAAAATGACTCGTTTGTGAGAGTTACTTTTCGTGCTGGTTTACCGTTAAACATATATGTATGTATAACCAAGTCAACCATAACATAATCGTATAGGTATACATATAATAATGCCCAACAGTCCTTCATACATGTAGAGAGAGAGAGAGATATTACATTCTGAACAATTGTAACTGCTGCTTTGAATCTCAGTGCATACAAACAGCGTTGTAGAAAATGGACCAAGAAATATCATCTCATCATCGTCATCATCATCATGATCATCCATGGAAAAAAACGGGCTTTGAAGGTGCACTTTCATGCTTTTCTATGTACACACCGACATTATAAATGAATTCATAGCCACGCAAAAAAATATATATATTATATTGCTTTCACCCAACCGAAAGGAAATGCTGCTGCGGGTGGTGGTATTCCATGTCCATCCGTACCACTGTACTTATTTATATGTATATGTTTCCGAAAATGCACAGCACCTAATAACAGACACAGAGTAGTAGTAGTTCACACTACAAACAGCCCCCTCAAAAAAACCGGTAGTACATCCGAGCAGCTCATAAACAAATCAGTTCTGAACTTTGCTACAAATCCTACTAAATTATAACGATCCCACAAACTCCCTCTCTCACTTTCTCCCACTCTCTTTCTGAAAATCCGGTTCATCGTCGTTATAACTCATTATGTCATAAACCATATGAGCATCTTGTTCACCCACTGCACTGTCCCTTCAATAAAGCAAGGGAAGAAGTGGAGAGTGGGAGCAGCAGCAGCGTGTAATGTGGCTGCATTAGTACAAGTGGCGGGAGGGAGAAGTAATTGGCGTCAGAAATGGACAGTAACATGGTGTCTGCCACATGTAACATCACTACTTTTACTGCACAAGCACAGATAAAAGTTTATACATATTTTTTCCTCTTCTTCACCTTTTAACTTTTCCTTTAGCAAAGTACACTTGTATTTACCACAATAATGCTTCTTGTATTTTACCTGAGGCTGCATACTTGCTTGCTGCTGCATTGTCAGTGATATACTTTTTTAGAATTATATTTGTGTTTGTGACGGGGGAAAATAATAGGAGAGAGAGAGAGAGAGAGAGAGAAAGTGAGAGAAAATGGTCGTTTGTTTGCTTTAATCATTGTGATTATATATAGATATGCCTTTTTGATTCATTAATGTTTGCCTACCACCAACTAATCGTTCTCAGTTTACTGCCATTTTTTTACCCAATTACTATTTTTTGCCATCTGCTTTAATGCATTTTTATCTGTGTGTGTGTGTGTAAGTATGTATGTGTGAAAGAATATTATTACAAGTTTTATTACATCTTCTTCCTTTTTGTTCTTCTTCTTCTTCTTCTTGTGTTCCGTTTCTCTCCATGTCCATATTTTGTTTGCACAGCCAACAAGGACACACAACTTTGGCCATACGTCTTATGGAACGATCCCTGGAATTGGAAACAGAAAATCCGGATGCTCTCACCAATTTGGCTGCCATGTACACAGATTTAGGACAATTGGAAAAGGCCGAAAGTCTTCACATGAAAGTACTCAGTCTGGAGCCAAACAATGCCGACCATTTGAACAACTATGCTGCTTTCTTACAGAAAATAGGTAAAAAAGCTAACAATTTTTTTAACCTTTTATTATTATTATTATTATTATAATCGTCATCATCATCATCATCATCATCATGATCCCGACAACGCGGGGGAGAAAAAGGTGGATAAGATATATTATGTAGCGAGAGACAGCTAACACAAAAGAACATTATTTTTTTCGTGTTTTCCTCCAAAAGAAAAATCTTTTAGGCGAGAGGAACAGCAGTAGTAGCAGCAGCAGTAGTAGTAATCATCGCATAATATGGACCATTCTCTCCTTAGCAGCTAAAAACCCTCATCATCATCATCACTGCTCTGCTCTGCTCTCCTAGTTAATTCCCTATTAATACCTGCCCTCCTCACCTAAACTCCCTGACTCCACGTTTTCCTCCTTCTGGCAAGACGAGTAAATGTAAACATTTGTAACAATTAATCAGCTTCTTGCATGTAATGAAGCACACATGTGTTGTGCCCATGGAATATATACATACCTACCTACCTACCTACCTACTACCCACTTATCTATATTATTATTATCCCCGATCCAGTATAACCCCAGCAGACATTGAGACAATGCCAGTATAAAGTACTTGAGTATACATAGCTGCTGCTATAGGTCTATAATATGTAGGTAGTATTATTATTAGATGTAGGTGAGTTTTGTAAACGAGTTGAAGAAAATATGCACATTAATAATATGTTTTTTCATAGTACACGCGGTCTTGTAAGCATGTACAGTGCAAACTACTGGATATTATAGCTGCTAGCGTAAATGATGATGCCCATCTGCACACAAAACTTAACTTGCTTTCTCTCTCTCTCCGTTTTTTCCCTTCTTCTACATCCATTTTTTTAACCTCGGAGAAAAAGTAGTAAATGGTACAAGTATGTGTGGGTGAGAGAGAGAGAAAGTGTGTGTAGGCCAGCGTTGTGCTGTATTCGATTGCTCTTGTAATAAATACACATCAGTTTGATTCTCCTCTCATTACGCGGTCTTGTAAGCATGTACAGTGCAAACTACTGGATATTATAGCTGCTAGCGTAAATGATGATGCCCATCTGCACACAAAACTTAACTTGCTTTCTCTCTCTCTCTCTCTCTCCATTTTTTCCCTTCTTCTACCTCCATTTTTTTTAACCTCGGAGAAAAAGTAGTAAATGGTACAAGTATGTGTGGGTGAGAGAGGGAGAGAGAGAGAGAGAGAGAAAGTGTGTGTAGGCCAGCGTTGTGCTGTATTCGATTGCTCTTGTAATAAATACACATCAGTTTGATTCTCCTCTCATTCTTCACTTTCCTTTGCAGAAAAAAAATTCTCTTGGTAAAGTAGTCTGTATCATCGTCATCATCACTTTATGTCCTTTTCCTTGTACCCACTTTTTTACCGAGTTACCAGATCGAAGTGTGGCTGGGGGGGGACAAAAAAATCTCCAACAACGTATACACATTACTACATAATATGTAATTTTCTAGATAAAAAATTCAATTTATATTCAATACATTTTTTAGCTAATTTCATCACATGTATTTAATGTTGTGAATTGAATCAAAAATTTACAAGCTGGAGGCCCAGGCACAATTTAAATTGAAAGTTGCAAACCGAATAAAAAAAACTCTTACAGAGTAGACCAGTGTGTGCTGGGTTGTCATGTATTTTTTTGGTATGATTATTATTATATTTTCTTTTTCATAATAAAAATAGAAAATTGAGGTCACGCTCTTTACAAGCAATTTGCCCCCGGACCCCTGTCAATCTACTTGAGGAGTATCTATCTATCATGCATGTCTATATGTTACCTGCTGTCTGAGAATACGTGCTGCTGCTGCTGCTGTTCCCTTTTTCCGAAGTACACACCACACAAGGGAAATAAGTAGGCATAACGAAATAGCAGAGAGAGAGAGAAAAAAAAATAAGAATTATTGGGAGATAGAGATAGAGAGATAGAGAGAAAGAGATGAAGTCAGAAGTAAAAAAATGTACACATGCAAGCAATAATAATGATGATGATGGTGATGATGGCTGGTCGTTGTGTTGAAATGAAAGGTGGAAACAGTGAAGTAAGTGAAACGTGAGTAATAAAGATGCATTAATGTTCTTTTGGCACGGCGATGATGATGGCACAGGGAGGCTGGAAGATGCATTAAAGTTTTATCAAGAGGCCCTGCTACAAGATGGCAATCACACGGTGGCTCTCCTCAACACTGCTCGGCTGATGAAAAAGTTGAAATTTAACGATAAGGCAGAATCGCTCTACCAAAGGTTAGTACATATAATCTCATTAGAGTCTGATGCGAAATTTATGCTGATGCGAATCTAATGCTTTTTCCCCTCTCTCAGCAGAACCAAAAGCAGAGAGAGAGAAAAAAATATGTGTGTGTGTGTGTGTGTGTTTGTGTATAAGCAAGCCCACATGAGATGAGAGCACAAGGTTGTTGATGATGATACTACGATGACGATGCGATGGATGATGATAATCATGTTTAGCTTTTCCTTGCTTGCTTGCTCGCTCGCTCGCTCGCTGATTTTTTGACTTTTTTTTTGAGTGAATAATAAAGTAAATGAGTGAGTGCCTCTATATAGAACGGGAGAAAGTATTTATAGGAAAAATAAATAACAAGTGGATAGGCAGCAAGGATAATGTTTCTTCCTCATGATTATTCTCATTAGAATCAAACGCAGACAAGCTGAAAAATAAAATAAGTAAGTATAGTAATTCCAGAGCAGTGGAAAAAAAGTAAAAGCGACGACAAGTTTGCTCTGTTTTTCAACTCAACAACAGCAGCACAGCAAAGGCAAAGGGAGACAACAAGTTTATAAGAACAAGGAAGCTTTTAACATTGTCAACTTGCATTTTGTATTAAAAAATATATAAATATATATATATATAAAAGTGCTTCACTTGATTCTCTTCTTGCTTGTTGTCTCTTTACATAAATAAATCCATTTTTCTTCGTCCTCGTCATCATCATCATCATTCATCCCTTTCTACTTTTTGTGGATATACTACAAGCACACTAAACAAGTTTAAAAAGAGAAATGTAGAGAAAGTAGTAGTATATACTTTAGTATTATTATTATAAATCTGATCAATTTTCTTTTTTTCTCTTTTCCTCTCTTTTTTCTACGAAAAAAAACTTTTACAGGGCTTTACAACGAGACGATGATCCACAAGCCAAGGATGGATTATACGGGTTAGCGGTTCTCTATCTCAGTACCGGACGTGCCAATCAAGCGGAAAGACTTTTTCGAGAAGCCCTACAACACAGGCCAAATGATCCAATTGTGAAAGTGCACTTGGTGGGTGAAGAGCAACTTTCTCTCTTTTTCCCAAAAATACTTTTTTTAATACTTTTTTTACAATAGCTTATCATCAACGTACATATACTCATCCCTGTATACTAGCATTTAAAAAAATCACCACCGCCGCCACCACCACCACCACAACTTCTCGTGGAACTCTGCATATCTAATACTAAAAATCACGTCACACCACCACAAAAACACCACATGCATGACCTAGAGGAGTATTCTTCTTCTTCTTCTTGTCTTGTAGAATATTATCTCTGGTAAAAGCTAGAGAGGGAGAGAGAGAGAGAAAAAAAAGAGAAAAAAAATCATGAAGAGAAAAAGTAGGCTACCTATGTACGTACAACTTCAAGCTACAGCATATATACATATGTATTCTTTTGGTACTTTTTTTCCAAATAACGACGGACGCAACGGTACTACTGATGGTCGTTATCAAAAAATAGAGGCGATTTTTTTTCTTTGAAGCATCTCTTCTCAATCAAGTCCTTAAGCATGCAAGCCATTTTTTCCATCGTTCACTTTTAACTCGTGTGAAGTTAAAACACCGCCGCCGCGGTATAATAATAGTAATAGAACAGCCATGTATGCATACAGCTACTATACATTGCAATAAATGATATGTGTGTATACACAGATTTGGTTGTGTTTCCCTCTGAACATGATGATAATGATGCTCTTCTCAAGTTTGAAAATACTTTAAACAAAAAAAAATCCATATAAAGTTGTGGATTGCATATACTTACTCACTTGCCACTGCAGAAAAAAAATTACCACCATACACCATGTTCCAAAAAAGAAAAGATGGCTCTTTACTCTTCTTCACCAATTCCCCAACACTTCATACATAACGTACCTTGTACTATTTATTTTCTCTCTCTCTCTCTGTCTCTTTCTCTCTCTCTCTCTCTCTCTCGTGTTGACGACAACTTTTCTTCTTGGAAAATGCATTTCATGCACAGATAACACTTTAAAAACTAAGAAGAAGAAGAAGAAGAGAAAAAACTTGTGCAAAAGCGGAGGAGGAAAAGAAAGGCTTAAGATATATATTTTTTCTTCTTTTTCTTATTTTTCTAAAGAGTATTTTATTTTCCGAGGGTTGTTCTTTCTTCGACAGAAAAAAAATATATATTGACGTGAGTATAGATGAATATACGGTTAAAAAACATGCAGCTTTTGTGAGATTACCCAAATGACGATGATATCCCCAAATCCTCATTGCAACTTTTTCTATGCATGTTTTACCGAAAATCACCTTTATAATGGCAGAGAAGAAAGCAAAGGAAAAAGAGAATGCATACTACTACTACTACTACTATTACTTGTTATTATTATGTACAAAAAAGTTGTTCAGGTACACACAGAGACACACACATAAAAAGAATCCACTATTATCTTTCCTTTTAGCCGCCTACTTTCACCACACTATATATATATATATCTGTATATCTGTATACCTACGCATTTATTGTTTCAAAAAAAATGCTTAGAGTATTCACGCCAAAGAAAAAAGAGGACGACGACGAGTAGAATGGGTTAAATAAGTGGGAAAAAAAGGAAGATGAGATGTGACTACTTTACGCATCCCCACCATCAAGTAATCTTGATGAAGAATCATTGAGTATTTGAGAACAAGTAAAAGTTTAGATGAGGAGACTTTCTGCTTTTCTTCTTCTCCTTTCCAGTTCACTGACTTAAAGGTCGTTACTCTTCCTGCCAACGATGAACAATGCTACATTATAGTATTCTCATTACCGCGATCACTACTACAACAAGAACTTTATCTAACAGCAGCAGCAGCGGTAGCACCATCCCACACCACTGCCACCACCACCACGAAAACGTCCATTGATTTCGTAGTCTCTCCAGACTGGTGGAAGTGGCACTATTATGCATTATATATCATGTGTGTCGTCGTTGTGTCGTTGTCGTCGTGTGGCACAAAAGCAATAGGCAAAACCATTACAGCGTGTAACTTGAACAAAGTTTTTTTTGTATATTTTTCTTCTGCTTGTTCTTCTTCTTCTACCTCCCTCCCTCCCTCTCTCTCTCTCTCTCTCTTTATCTTTTTTTTCCTGCAAAGAGACAAGTTCCAAGAATATTTGTAAAAGTAAAAGAGGAGAAAAAACAACAGGAAATATTTGTCAGTTTCTTCTTTAAAGACAGCAGTGTCACCAAAATAATCAGCTAACAGATATTTGCGACATGAACGACAAGTTGATGTGGCAAAAAAAGTAGAAAAGATGCAAGCATGTGTGTATTATTATTATTATTATATGCAAAAATAAGAAAAGAAAGTTGGTGGTGGTGGTGTTTGATCCTACACAAAATGACATGCTGCTTTATCTTGTCTATTTTGTTGAGGGCTAATGCCTTGAAGGTTACAAGAGTACGGTTAAACCAGCAAAAATAAAAAAGAATGAAAGAAAGAAAGAAAAGTTTACATGGAGACAGTAGAAGCAATTGCAGTGTAGAAAAAAATATATAAAATGTATGATTATTATTCTTCTTTGTATATAATATGCACATTGTACAATATTAGAACGTTACACAAAATACAATTATTGACAGAATGTTAGAATAATAATAATGGAGCATTGAGGTAGAAAAGTGGAGAAGATTGAAAAATACATGTAGGCAAACACTTACGGATATTTCGAGGTAAATTGAAAATGACATTTACAGGCGCCTCTTAGGAAAAACGGAAGGATGGAACAGCGCGCAGGTAGCGAAAAAAAACGATGTGTTCCAAATAAAAAAAACTTAAACCATTTTCCCTATTTTCGCGTTTTTTTTGCCAATATTGGCTGACTCCAAGAAATGTCGAGTAAGCTGAAAATGAGATTTTTTCCAAGAAATATTATTTGCTAAATGGAAGTAGAAATTTGTATTTTTTCAAATGTATGAAATTGTTTTTTTTTTCACTTTCTGTGCCGTTACAAAAAATGAACAGGATGCTGCTACTTGTACTATTCCTCTTATCTGTTTTTTCATTCAAGCTCATCAATTATGGCACTTGATTTTTGCATATGGACTATGCTTTTGTATTTTTAATGGAGATGCCACTACTACTACGATTCACGATTCAATCAATCTTTTAAATTTATTTCACAGTTTTTTTTTCATTTCAATTTCAAGCAATAAACTTGTCGGAAATTGTTCAAGTTACGTTATTATTATTATTTCTTGGAAGATACAATTTTTTTCCAGAAAAAGACTGATTGATTGCTAACTCTAATCGTTTTTCCTTTTTCCGTCGCTTCACTTTGTGATTTAAAATGCTGTATAAAATAGTAACAAAGTGAGTGAGTGATTGAGCAAAAAAAAGTGGCATAGGTAGGTAGGTAGGTAGGTAGTTAGGTAGGTAGGTAGTTGGGTAGATAGGTATGGTGAATATTATGCACGCCATAAATTCATGTTATATGCATATACATGTCTGTCTCCATTCCCATCGACGTAGTCATTGTTCTCGAAGATCTCAAGTCCTTTTGAATTATTTGAGAGGGAGAGAGTTGTTGAGTACATGCTAGTGTAGTTTAGCATGACTGACAAATAGTTGGAATGAGACGAAAGGTAAAGTTGACATGAATAATTGATCAAGCCAATCTTTTTCAATTTTTTATCATGCCTCTTCTTCTTCTTCTTCTTCCAACTTTATTTTTTTGTACTCTTTTCTCTCCACTTCACTTCGCACACAAAAAAGGCCAAGTTTTCCCTTTGAATTGTTCCTATTCTTCAGGAGTTTCTGCTATTGCTACCAAAAATCATTCTGCTTCCCTGCTCCCATCCTGTGATCATAGAGAGAAAGTGAGAGAGAAAGAGAAATTCTAATTTGCCAATTTGACCAGTGGAGTGGAGAGTAGTGTATAGAGACGGAGCAGAAGACGATGAGATGAAGGGACGCATGTTCTTGATGGATGTAAGTGGAGGTAGACTAGAACGAGAGAGATGTTTTATTCTCATTGAAAGGTAAAGCCTGTCGCTAAGCGAACAAGACGAAGAGTATTATAGCATGGAGCAGGGTATAAAAAATAGAGAGAGATAACAATACGTGAAAGTGGTGGTGGCGTGGCATTGGCGACGGAGGAGGTGGTTGGTGCTGGTGGAGGTGATGCTGGGTTTTTTGAGCAATAAGCAATGTACACTTTTTGAATCGGAAGTCTGTCTTTGATACACCTTTTAAATTACTTTCTTTCTGTTTTAACCAACTCGTTTTTCAGGCACAAGCACACGTCCATCAAAAGAAATTCAACGAAGCGGAAGAAATTCTTCTAACCATTATGGAACAGACGAACTCCAGCCGGCGTGAGGTTCTACATCAACTTGCAAATCTTTATAGTCACATCAACCGTACAGCTGACGCCGTCAGATACATTCAATTAGCTCTGGACACATGCACTCCGACAGACTTCACGTGTGCTCCAATTCACGCGTTTCACGGGGATCTAGCCAAAGATATGAATGATCTAGATTCGGCGATTCTGGTGAGAAATTTTTTCCACCTTGTGGATACTACTTACTCCTCTTATTATTACTACTATTATTATTATACTTTCTCCACATTGTATATTCAAATTCACACACAAGTTCACTTTCTTCATCATCTTTACTTCTCCTGTCCAAACACTCAGTCGCTCGCTCACTCACATCAGTGTACTCAAAGGAAAAATAGATTTTCATTTTATGCATCTTTTATGCCCTCAATGCCAATGAATATTAACTCTCTGCTCGCTCATCATATCCATCTTTATTATCATACATGCATACTTACTTACTTACTGCCTCGCTCGTTCGCATTTCCCCCCACCTATCTCCATACATATCTGCAGAATCATCGCCATAAATGGATGAGTACGTCTCTAAAATATTATATTAGTAACAGGAAATATGTATTATGCATGAAAACACCGACGACGACGGTGACGGTAACTTATATCTTGTCTCCAGCAGCAGCAGCAGTAGCACTCGCGTCATCAAATTCAAAGTTTTTTTGTGTGCGCTATACTGCTGCTGCTGCTGTTGCCGTTACTGCTTTCACCGTAATTCTCAAATAGCACCACCATCATTTCTTCTACCTATCTACCTCAATCTCCATCACAATCTCGACGACGATCATGACGACGACGACGATCATGATGATGATAATCGTCATATTAATATTACTTCTTCA
>JAHZMT010000297.1:0-10109 GCA_027743785.1 Sinhomidia bicolor
AACATTCAGTCTCCAGAATATTTTGAACTCTTTCCATTCACTATTTATTCATTTTTTTCACAAGCTCAACACGACATTTTGGATAAACACGATAACTTTCTTTTTTAAAGTAGCTTCTCCCTCTCTCATTTTTCTCCGTTTATTATCAAAAAAATTAAAGTTCAGTCCAGCATCTAGTTAATCTGCTGCATGCTCAGTGCTCGCGTACTCTAGCTTTTTTCCATTTATGCTTGGTTACCTCCTCAAAAAACATTCTCTCTTGACGAGAACAAAAAAGAAGCATTCTTTTTCTTCTTCTTCTTATTATTATTATTTGTGTCGTTTGCCGTCGTAGTCGTCGTCGACGAGCTGAAGTATTTTTTAGCATGCTTCACTTGAACTCATTCTTTATTCTTGTTCGTGTCGTGCTAAATTGCATTTAACAATGCAAAGAAGAAAAAAAGAAGAATACGAGGCAATGCACTTATTATTTACTACTATTATTCCTCTTCATTTTCCCCTTTTTTCCGTGCTCCCCATTTATTTTCAGTGTGACTTTTTTTCGTTCACTTGATTGCATTCTTCTCTCATTATATATATTTTTCAAAAGCCTCTTGTTTTCTTTTTTTTTTGTCCAGAAGGCACTTGCACTTGGGCTGTTGTTGTTGGTGACTGTTTAAATGCTTGAATAACAATGGGATAAATGAATGGCTGCCTGTTTTTATGCAACGTTTAACTTTGCCACTCAAAAATCCAGTTGGCTCTAACGACTTTATTTATGAAAAACTTTTTGTGGTGCTGGAAGCAGGGTGGAAGTCGAAAGGGGGAATCTTCTTTCTTGCATCATTTTGTGTGCATAAAATTCCAACTCGTTAGTGAATGTTCCAGGTCGGTTACCGCCAGCACCACAGTAAGAATTAAGCAATAATAGTAAAAAATAATAATAATAATTGCAATGCGTCCGTCCACTTGAGTTAATTGATAAAATATATGACCCTTAAAGCAAGAAAAAAGACCTTTTCAGAAAAAAAAATACAAAAGCACGCGTGAAATTGGCTATTTATCATCTTTCCTTTTGTATTCCTTTGAATGTAAATGTGTCTGAACTTCAGAGTCTGAGCATTTTTCCAAAAAATGCGTTGTATTGTTAGTTGTTTTTGATCGATAATGAACTTGTCTAATTCGTAAGTAAACTGCATACGTACAGCGTTATACTTTACTGTACCAAACCAATAATATATTGTGCAGGTGTGCTAATTTGGGGCTGTTCATAAACTCCAAAGACTTTTTTATATGATAGTAGTGTGTTCGTGCCGTGAAGCAAATTGTAGCGATTAGACACACATCATATTTTTCAACATTTTCGAGCACTAAAATGCATATCAAATAAAAAGCAATAAACTCTGGAATTTCTTCCTTTTTTACAGTGGAAATATTTTTTGAAATTGGTTATTAGAAGAAAAGCTTCTTTTTTTCAGCGGGGAACATCACAAAACTGAAAACACGAAAATATAATGAACTTACCGTTTAAACAAGCAGCGCCCATACAATCATCAATATTTTCAGAGCAGTCATGTCCAGTATAGCCATTTACACAGATGCAGTTGTAGCCGCCAATTGTGTTTGTGCATGTTGCACCATTTCGGCATATTTGTGGTCGAAGAGCGCATTCATCAATATCCTTCAAAAATAAGACCATTCATTATCATCATATTTTTTCTTCATTAAAGAGGGTCATATTCATTATTTATCATCATAGTGACCCATATTATCATTGACCACAACTGGTACTTACAATTTGGCAATATCTTCCTGTGAAAGTGGGGGGACAGTGACATGTATACGAGTTGATTCCGTCAATGCACTTGCCGCCGTTTTGACACTGGTGCTTGTCACAGTCGTCAATATTCTCTTGGCAGTGCTTTCCAGTGAAGCCTATGTAATAATGACAGAAAAAAGAAACAGATTTATAATTAACTTGTTCAAAAAACCTCATCATCATGAAAATATCACACAAGCTATTCAACAGAGCTGAATAGTGACACATGTTTATTTACACTTGGCGTTTTCTGATGCAACCAGATAGAAAGTATCACGACATTCCAAAGTTTTAATGCAAAGTCAACAACAAGATGAATAGCATTAAAAGATATACCCTAAATGTATTATAAGCTGTTCAAACTCTTTTGTAACTTTTGTTACACGGATGTATTATAATGGTTAAAATGTATAATTATGTTGATAATTAAAGAAGACACCCAAAGCTATGGCCAGTCAGCCAAACATTCCATTGACATCATCATCATCATTGTCGTCGTGGTTGTCAAAGCAGGATAGGTGTTGGATTTGAAGAGGGTGTTGGTGTGAAAAACAATAAAGATGGATGAATGCACACTACAATTTTTATTTTTATCCTTTTTTGCTGTTTGCTTTAAAAGCAAATCTTCTCCTCTTCTGCTATCGACTTTTATGTGGAGAAAGTCCTTCAAAAAAGGATTAACGCCTGAGTGGCAAACAGGCCTTTTGACTTGACAGTACAACTATTAGCGTTGTTGCGTGTAAATAGTTTTGCAGCTCATCTTCATCACTATTTATTCATTATTATTAACTTTTGCTATTTATATTTTTGCCGACTGTAATGGTAGCTTTTAGTGAAAATCTATTCTAGCAGAGAAGTTACATCATAATCAAACTACATTCCTGTCAGTTTGAAAAACTTTTAATGACTTTAGAGATGAATATAGTACCCTAAAATTATCAATCTTTTCTCAAAATAGAAACATCACAAGGATACATTGTTAGACTCTAAAACAGTCAGTAGTTTAGAATATAACATTATTACTCATTTATCAATGTTGATCTTTAATTAGTGATGGTGGACTTTAACAAATTATTACGCTGCAAAAGAAAAATATTACATTTAATGCTATTGGATGAGGACTAGGTAGGAATTTTCTTGTGATCGGGAACATTGCCAAAGTTGAAGCTAACACTACGTTGAAAAATTTTCAACCTTTTGGCTTAAAGTAGCCAATAATAAAATAAGTGCCTAAATCTAATTGTTAAAAAATACATTTGCGCATTGTGCTGACTGGATCATTTTTAGTAAGAAAACTTATTTTTCCTCCTTTATAAATCCCACTTTTTTCCATTAATTATTTATAATTATTATTTTACGTAAAACAAATCATCAACATTACAAAACTTTACTCGTCATTCACATTTGCTTTAATTTCATCAGTAGCCAGAAGAAATTATTTTTCTGACAAGTGAGTTCATGAGGAACGGCGACGTGCAACATGCAACGCTGTTCTGACAAGTACTCATCAAATTCCTTAGAAACATGTACATAATATAAAGAAACACGTAGTAGTATGAATTGATTCTGTTCCTTGTAACTTGTTGTAGGCTACCTATTTCACTTGAGCTACTGGAAAAGACGAGTGTACATGTTTTAAAAAAATAGAAAATGCAAGCAGATGCATTGCATGTTATATGCCATTGAAGATCATATACACAAATATTTAAAGAAGATGCACTGCACGCACACTTGTACATTCAATCTTCACGTCATCCACCATCAGCTCCTTAAAATAACAAGCTTGATATTCATGTTTTTTGTCGCTGATCGTCGAAAAAAGATGATATAATAGACTACTGTTGCTATTGTGCTGTTATCATCATTATTATTATCATCGTAAAGACGACATGGAGCATTTAATAGTTCATTTAACAGCCAAGTCTACCTCCCCACCAAAAAGTAAGCTTTTGAACGAATTTTTCCTAGAAAAATGATGCGACGCAGAAGAAAACGCAGAAGTCTGATGAAGGATGTCGTCTTATCTATATTACAGTTTTGAACGTATCAAATATCAGCAGCATAATATATCTTTTACGAAAACGATAAGTTAAGGGGCCGTACATAAACTTTGTAGACATTTTTAAAATGTCATATTACATTACCTGCTTATTTCCTAAAAATCAAATTTCTACCAAATTATAGCATTACCATAGCTAATATAAACTACGTAAGGTAAACAGGACCCCCTTACTCTTTTGAAAGATATTTAAGCTGCAGTTTCCTTTCCTTCTCTTTTTCTGTCTTTTCACTTTGTTGAAATTTGATAACAAGTCCAGCATGCAGCTTTCTGTATTTTGTTCAAATGCTGCAATGCATGCAGTGGTGTGGTGATGATAATAAAGAAGTTCTAGTACTACTCATTTTATTGTCAAAAAGTAGCTACCTTATAAATGAATCTTGTACATTATAATTATCATCTTTCTTAAAAGAAAAAAATCGCTGCTGCAGCTGCCTTTTATATTATCAGTCAGAATTATTTACTGATGCTTGTTTTAAGATGACGAGATGCTGTGAGCTGGTGGCTCTACAGACAAAAAATTACTACGTGTTACTTTCTTACCAGTGACATGATTGTGATGAACTTTTGTGCAAACATCAACAGCACACTAGATAAATGCACGAATGTTTTTGTACATATACATATTTGCTTTATTGCTCGTGTTTACCTAAAAGCTTTATGTACATACGCTATCATTTTGATAAAAATGCTTATATGCTTATAAGCTTCTGTTGGTCAATTGGTGTGCTAGTAACAGCAGCAACATGTTATTATTCAATTTTAATTTAAAAAAAAAATGCTTTTTACAACATGCTTACCAGATGGACATTCACATTCATAAGTCAGGTTTCCAGTGACCCGACAACTGCCTCCGTTTTGGCAAGGGGATGGCTGGCAAGGAATAAACCGAGTGTCACATTTTTGTCCAGTGTAGCCTTCCTGACATTTGCATCTGAAAAAATATAGTATCAATTTGTTTAGTCATCTTGTTTACTTTTTTTGTCCGGTACTTGCTTTCAGCTTTATAGTTTATCCATCCGGAAGTAAACAGAAATGAGTAGTAAATAAAGCTCAAGTTTTGTAACCGCCAATTTTTGATGTCCCTTCTTATCGCTCTTCTAAATAATTTAAATAAAGTTATCCATGCTCTACTTACTTGTAGCTTCCATATACATTCGTACAACTGCCATGTATGCACGCACTTCTATCCTGGCACTCGTCAATATCCTTAAGACAGTTTGCGCCGGTAAACCCTTGGTCACATATGCAATTGTATCCCCTCGCGTTATCTTCAGGAATGCACTGCGCGTCATTTTTACAGGGATTGGAGCCGTTTATCGTACAGTGGTTCGTATGCTCACAATTGATTCCTCTGTAGCCAGGCGAGCAGTTACAAACATACGTGTCTAGAGATGTTAGCTTGCACACGCCGTTTATGCACGGCGAGTTTTGACACGCGTTTGGAATTTCCAATTCGCAAAATGACGAGGTGTACCCAACCGGACAATCACAGGCAAACGTAGGCGCTGCCTTGGGCTTCAGCACCACGCGACAGGAACCGCCATGCTCGCAACGCGGGGTTTGAGGAGTATGGCATGGATTCGGGTACTGACAGTACTCTCCGACATACGTGGAAGGGCAGCTGGAGTGGAGAAAAAATGGAGATATTTTTTAAAGCGCATATTTAAAAAAAATTACACAAAACTGGAACATCTCATCATTCATCATCAAGATCATTTTTCTAAGAGAAGAGAAAAGCGTGGGAATCCTGCACAGATTGACAAGAAAAAAAGAGGAACAACGGAAAAATGATAGCAAAACACACACATGTGTTCCTTGAAAGTTTAAGTCTGCATGGTTTTTTCGATGCTGGTAAAGTACTGGTAAACCCATTGGGATTTGAGAAAACAACGCAGCATAGAATATTAAGCATAAAGCACATTTCATATTCTGTAAAAAGTATATATAACGGACACAATCATAATAATAATATGTGCATATAAGGCAGTAGAGTAAGTAGGGTTTGCTTATATGATAATCTGAAAGAGCAAGAGACAGATGGGATGTTATTACGTCCGGTGTTTGCGGTTACGAATTTCCCTTCTCACACAACACAGCACACACACACACAGCCCACATCCCAAACAAAAGAGATGATGAAGAGGGAGACGAGACAAGAAATGATATCAATACTCTCTTTTTTACTATGAAACGACCATTTAACAGCATGGTATTGTGACAAGTGTAAAAGATGGTGTAAAAAATAAAAATAGAAATACTTTATATTATCAAGTGGAGTTGTATCATTGTTTGTGTGTGGATTGAGTATAAAATAACATGCAGTTGTAGTATTTTTTTTTTCTTGTGGCTTTTTTGGTGAGTTGCTTGTGGAGAATTATTGGATGGTGAGTGTCCGTCCCGTCCACATGGCACACATGTCATTCCTTGAATTTTGACAGTGTTGAAAAAACCGCATTTTTATACTTTGAACAAGTTGTAGTAAATAAAGATGATGTATTTATTTTTGCTCTTATTATTATGCAATTACAGAAAAAGCAGAGAGAGAGAGAGAGATGCTTTCTGCTTTGGTCAATTTGATCAGCACCAGGAGACCGTTCTCATCATTGTTGTTGTAGTAGAAGTAGCAGTGGTGAGCAAATGAGAAATAATGAATTTGCACTATATACCTATTTATTTTGATTTTATACGATGAACTTGTTTCATAATGAAAAGATACACAGCGAATTAAAATTTTCCCTTGAGACAAATTTACTGTCATATGGCGTAGCTATAAGCGGGATAGATGGGAGTATACATATGCATACATACATAATATCTCTGAGAAATGACAAGAATGCTTTGCTTATAACTACTACTACTACCACGACGACGAGGACGATGAGGATGTTCAGGTTACATGGGAAAGTTGTGTGGCACTTGATCTCATAAAAAGGAACAATGGGATGAATGATAATACCAACGAACCACTACTGCACATGTTCTTTCTTAATAAATGAATGATGTTATATTATTATTGACATTGCTTGCTCTTTCTATTAAAAGTATGATATCAACAAGCAAGGAAAAGAAGAGAGGAAAAAATATGCTCTCACGGTTTTCCCTTTCATTTACATGTACAACTCAATGCCTGCAATTGTTTAAATTTATCTCTGTTACTTCATAACTTTCTTCTTCTTTTTCCTTTCTTCTCGGAAGCAAAAAAAGTACTTTTCTTAAGAGAAAAATTATGCAAAACAAATAAAGAAATCAGTAGAGTATTGCGACGTATTTATCAATTTCTTACGGATATGCAAATACTCATACATAGGTGCTATATAGTAAAATATATTGATGGGTACGCAGTTCTTATTTCATGCTTCCGGCTTTCTTGGAAGGAATGCAGTATAATTAAAGATAACAAATTATTTATAAATAAACACAGGAAAAAGTTTTGAGTGGGGAAAAGTGTGATCTTTAAAAAGAAAATGTGAATTGTTTTGCGGGCAGCAATATTACTTCAGTTAAAAAGACTATTTTTTTACTTGATCTTCGTTGACTCCAGACTCCACCACTTTTTTCTCTTTCGGAATGCCTATCTATCTAATACGTTTATTTGCTTGGTTACTCATGAGCATCCAACCGAAAACGCATTATCATCATCACATTACATCACAAATTACAAGAATGAAGAAGCAATGATGATGTTTTATTATTCTTAAATATTTTTTTTTCATCTGTACTGATGTAGTGGTAATACAAGTACTACTACACTTTTTTACATTTGTTGTATTGATCATCATGATGAACAACAATGAACAAGGTGTAAATTGCGTGATGACAGGTTCATTCATTCATACTTCATTTTCACTCTCTTCCCCGCTCTGCATATTTTTCAACAAGGGCAACATTTTTTAGTACATCACATCATATTACATTTAAGACAATTAAATTTGCAGTTTAAATTTACAACTAAATGATTAAAAAAGGTGGAGCATTATTTAGTGAAACAAACATAAATTCACAAGATATATCTATCTTCTAAATCTCTCTCTCTCTCTCTCAATCAACCAAACATGGATAATAAAAACTGTTTAATCCTTTTTTAACTACATCTCTCTCCCAATAACTGTCTTCTTATCATCATCATTATCTTCAGGTGACTATGACATGACATCACATAGACAGACCATTTAAAAATGTGCAACATGCTTTCTTTTTCTCACACATTCATGCAGTCTCTCTCTATCGTCTTCTAACGCCACCACCACCACCGCACCACATGTGGCGTGCACCATCAAAAACACTAACAAACAACAGCAGACAACGTCACAGTTACAAGATTTATCATAAAATGAATGACATACTACAATACAATCAAGTTTATTATTGTGTATTTTTGTGATGACGATGATGATGCTGCTGCATGGTACACAAAAAGTGCATCATCTCTTCTCCTCTGAACTTCTTTCACCTTGTCTACCTGTTCTGTTGCAAAGCTGTTATATTGCGTTACCTCATTCAAAACTACTTGAACAATTTGATGCATACATTATGCATATTATTATTATAACCTTTATAGTCATTATAATAAGTAAGTATACACTTACCATACACTATGCCACCATCACAGAATAGATTCATAATCAAATCATAAAAAAACTGTATGACATGTACCACAACAGCAGCACCGCCTTATGCTCAGCATGCCATCGTAATCGCATCGTGAGGGATATAAAACGAATAACAAGCCATTTTAAAAACGGCATGCATGGCAATTTGCATTGTTTAAAAACAGAGGATGATAATACAGGCCTAAAAGAAAGCCTATCTGTTTCTCTGTCTACTACTATTACTACTACGTGCCGTTTTTTCCATCTTGTTCAATTTTATCATTGATCATCATCACCGTCGTCATCAACAACAAGGCGACTTATTTCTAATGAGCTTTAAAGAGTAGAAAAGGTGACGGTGTGTGTGTGACCCCATATCTTGTCATTTTTGTTTGCTTAAAAAATTCTCTCTCTCTCTCTCTCCCTACTTATCTTTTGCATACATCAACATGCTTAAAAATGGAGGACAAGACATGTGCAAAATAAAGTATTAACTTTTTTTCGAAAGGAAGAGCAAGACGGTACAATAGAGAAAAGTAATAAAAAAATATTTAGTACATCAACAAACCATCAACAGCATTAAAGACAAATAAAAATGTGTGGAGAACATAAGAAACAAAGGATATTAAACAAACGCCAGCAGGTGAGATGAAATGATGCAAAAAGAAATCTCCGTGTGTAGTGTTTGCATTTTGATAATACTTATACATTTTGTGTTAATATTCAATTCAAATATCTATGATATTAAAGACTATAATAAAAAAATACAAAAAATATGCAAAAAAATAGTACAAAATGTACTTGTTTCAATAGCCCAAAGGAGTTTGAAAATTTTACAAATTGTAGGGACGATAAAAAAAATTAGCAAAAAACTAAATGTTTCATTTATGACTTTTTATTGTCAGAAAAATATTGTTACAAAGTTAGCAGTTGTATTTGCCAATATAATTTGCATAGTTTGCACATTAAATATTCAATGCTAGTAGTAGTAGTACCTGTGCAAGATACTCTTGCAAAAAAAAATTTTTTTCCTCTGTATTGTTAGATCTACCTTGGTGCCTAATTAAGCACCTAGATGACCTCATCACGTTAAAACGTTCTTCTTCTAACCGGCGTCTTTTACTTTAATACCTCCCATTCTGCTTGATACTGCTTTTCCCACAATTCAAAACTGGAAGCTAGTAAATTGCCCCTAGTTGTATTTAAAGAACGTAAATCATTTACCATTTTTCTTGAAACAATGCTTAAAATATTTGATAATTAAAATTATCAGCATCACTCACAGAATTGCTACTCGTTCTGAGCGAATCTGCTTTTAAAGAACACGTTTAAGACCATTTTAAACTAGTCGACAGTCACTACTAGGCATACACTACAATAAGTGCACTAGATTCTTCAACTTGGTAGTACACCATTTTTTTCATTATCTAATCAGCAAGTTGGTAGTAAAAAGCAGTTAATTAAAATGAAATGATAGCTGATCGCCTCATCATCATCATCACCATAAAAATGTTTTGCCCTATCAGCAATATTATATGTGCGTTTCATTTTATTTCTCATTTTTCTATATATCCCTTTCAATGTCTTTTCCCTCGATGATCATTACAATGCTATATATTTTATCTTAATGAATTATATTTTTTTCTTTTTGATATTACAG
>JAHZMT010000298.1:0-10767 GCA_027743785.1 Sinhomidia bicolor
ATTCACTGTCAAATGTCATATTTTACATTTTTAAAGGTACGATTTTAACAATATTCAAGTTTTACACAATTATCACAATTTTACAGTCACTTTATCACAATCACTGATGATGACAAAAAAATATAATTTGTAAAACTTGCTTTCTGCAAAGAAGTCCCTTTTTCAGTGCTCCTTACAAAATCCTTGGATTGACCATTGACCAACGCATAACCATAAATTTCAACACTTGGCCAGAGAAGAACTGTCAGCAACTCTGGTAAATAAAACTGGTGCCTCTTCTGTGACAAGGAGGATTGAAAATGAAGAAGTTGGTCGTTTCATCTCGCCCAATTATCTTTTTAACAAAACCAACTTTACAATCCCTGTCATCTCTACACAACAACAACAACAAAGTCAATTTCAGAACCAGAGGAATAAGAATAAGATGAAAACTTTAAAAATCCTTTTAAAATAATTATATTTGGAAGAGAACAAAAGGAAACTGCCAACCCATCCAAAACTGCCGAGGAAAAACCTAAAGGTCACACGAGCGACCTAGAGAGAGAGAGAGTGAGTGAGATTCTGACAATTGATTGAGATGATGACCTTGTGATGAATGACAGACATTCCATGTTTCATTCCAGAATGATTCACCATGTGATTTCCGAACCAAGGAACAATCAACCAATCAATCTGTTAAAAATTTATCTTAACCAAAAATATTCTTTCTTTTTCCACTTGTATATAGGTATATTATATACATTTATGCATAAAAATATATACGTACACATATACTCCCAATTATTGTTACATTTTTAATATTGCCGTGCAAAAAATTTACTTACAGAAAACAAAAGTCAAGCAGGTATTATTATTACTGTAATTATTATATTATCATTACTGTTGTTGTTTTAGAACAAAGCGAGTAAGCGACCGAGAGACGGACAAGAAGAAAAAGAAAAGCAGACTTGGTTACTTACCTCATGGATTATTTTACAGCCTTTCACAGGTCCAATTTGTGAAAAGAGGACGACTAAGAATTCCTCAGTCATTTGGGCGTCTAGATTGCCCACATATAGCGTTCTCGGCTGAGTTTCATCGCCGATTTGAATCGCGTCCGGGATCTGCGTCAAAAGTACAAACACCAAATCAGTTTCATTCTGCCAGGGAAACAGGCTGAGTGTTGCATTAATTTTGAATATCAAATATTATTAAGAAATAGCAATCAAATTAGCAAAGGAATTCCAAACTGCAAAAAAACTGTCACCAGTTTGTTTCAACTGTTTTGAAGAAGCACAGCTTCATCAGCACTACTCTCATTCTGAGTCGTGACCAGTTTTTCCTCCAGTAGTCAACTCACTACAAACAACCGCCATTCTAAATGTTGTTTTGCTGAGTGTCCGCTCGTGAAAGCTGTCAGTTTCGTGCAAGGGTTTTTCCCTGAAAAAGTGACCTTTGTTTTTGTGGGATGGAGTGACGCCACTTACCGAGTTATCGCTGTCCATGTCAAAAGCCTTAAAACTATGTGTTTAGTTGTGAGAGGAGGAGAAACAAAAAGGGGGGGTAAAAATATTATTATTTTGCTCGCTGCAGTGAATATTTTATTTATTTTTCCTGGCTAAGGCACTTGAGAGGAGAAGAGAAGACGAGAGCAGCAGAGAGACAGAGGGAGAGAGAGAGAGAGTCGGCCAGAGAGGTAAGCAGTAAGCCGTAAGCCCAGCAGCCGGGAAACAGGATCACTTTTCCTCTGCTTCTACAACAACAGTTGACTTTTGCCTCTTCCACCGCACCGTCATCAGCTCTCGGCACTTTGCCCCGGCCGCACAACAACTGCACAACACACAGTGCGACTATCTGCCTCCGCATACCACTAGCACCATTCTCCCCCTTTTCCACAGTGCTCTAATGTGGCGCTCTACTGTTGACGGCACAAGGGGCCATTCACTCGCGCTGCCACCACCTACTCTCATCCTCCCCCCCTGCAACTTTCCACCTTTCTCCATTATATCTCCGCTATCGTTTGCTGCAGCAGCAGAGAAGCACTTTGAACTGGAGAGGAATGGAAACGCCATTACTGAACGACCCCGTTCTCTGGAAGCAGAGACAAAGCTGGCAAGAGAAGAAGAAGACGTCGTCGTTCCGTTCGATATATGGACTACGTGGAGGAGACTACTGACCGAGGTTTCTTACTCATATTCCGGTTCACTGATGAACTAACGTAAATTATTGAGGCTCTCTCTGCTGCCAGATGAGTTAATGAATGTGTACATTTTTAAGGGCTTTAATTAATTAGTTAGGTGGACTTGTTTCAGCGTAGCTTTTCTTCTTTGATAATCAGTCAGATCTCTTTATTTTCTTGTCACCAGAGACACAGGCACCAGCGGTGGTAAAAGACATACAATTTATTATAATAATACACAATAAGTATATATAGCTTATCATCATCGTCATCTCATCATCAACAATATTATCAATCACTGCACTAGAGTGAATATTTCATAACATAGTACAGTTGTAGCTAGTAATTGCTATTATAACAAACAATATATTCAGTATTAACTATTAAATATTAAAACTAACTCTATGATTCCATTCAATAATATTTAGCAAAGCTGCCATTAGCTCCTTTTCAGCGAATAATATAATTTATAATTGTCCAAAAATATTGATCCATAATGTTTTGTCATTAACTACATTTTATTCTTCTTCTTCCATTAAGTATTATTATTATTTATTACATATCAATTAATCATGTGTGGGAGTAGTCATAATGCAAAATCATAATTGTATGGTGTCGTCTTTAGTTTCATTAATTGATAAAGAATACAACACAATGTTAGCCATCATAATATATATAGCATAAATAATATTATCATGTAAGAACATTATAAATAATAGCTACATATTATGTATAGTAAATTGTAGGTAATTGTCAGTTACAGTAACAAATAATAATAAAAGTATTTTTTTTCATAATTACGATTTTGATGGAAAATATAAATCATAGTATTTTTTTATTTTTAAGTAAACTGGAATTTATATGATAAACGAACAAACTGTCAAAAGAAAAAGTATATAATTTGTAACAAGTTAAATATGTGTTTGTAAGAGGAACCGTTCTTAAAAGTTATGTAGTTAATATTGTTGTGAGAAGAAACGAAAAAAACAAAGTACGCTTTTGTGTGTCTTTATCAAAGCAATCAAAATGCTTGACAAGAATACCTAGCTAAAATAATATTCATAAATGCATTTTTTATAATAATAAATGATAAATGCTCAATGCAATAGGCAAGGGCTTGCGTAGATGATATTTAATATAATAGTAATTAACGCTAACGTTTGTAACTGCTTCATGTGGGCAATGACGGTAATAACAATAAACATTATTAAATATAGAGAATTTGTGTTTCGTAACTAGGTAATTGTAAGTAAATATTCTAGTAATTGTATAGTGTATAGCTATTATTTCAGGACTCTGAAAATGACTTGACAAATTCTGGATCAAACATCACCCCTGTCGCCGAGTTTTCTGGGCTGTCTGGTGGCGTTACAATATCCTCCACCTCCATTGGACGAACTCCTTCAAGCTCGAAATACTCCTGGAAAACAGAAATTGCATGGTTTTAGCACAAAAGTAAAAAGCAATTATAACTTGAGAAATTGTATAGTATATAATTTGGTTGTGTACTTTTCCAGAAGCAATGGACAGAATGCGTCCAATATCTTCGACGAGAATAGCAAAACTTGGTCTCCCTTCAGGACTTTCCATCCAGCAGTCTCTCATAATTAAGTATCTGTTGCAAAAAGAAATGCAACAAATGAGATTTCAATGATAAAGTCAAATATATTGTTAGCTAATGTGTTTGCGTAAATGCATGTTCTACAAGCTTACAATTCAGTTGGACAGTTGGGGGGCTGACTCATTCTCTTTCCTGCCTTTAAAAATTCTAATAGCTTGGACACATCTGGCATGGAGGGATATGGTGTTCCTCCCAAAGTGACAATCTCCCATAGCAATATGCCATATGACCATCTATGGTAAAAATAATAGTTGGTTGATTTGATCAAGCTTAATAATAGTTGACAGGTCGACGGTATTTGTATTTTGGGTACTTACACATCTGAGTGACTTCCTCCGAGTTTATCACGGGGTCAAAAGAGATGATGTGGTGACCTCCACGGCCACTTCCTGGTGGTGTCAAAGAACCTGGCGGTGGCATGCCCGGTTTGTTGGGAGTCTCATAGAGAAAGTGATGGCGGTTGTTCCTCAGGTAGTCTCTGAGATTACCATTCTCAGCAAATTCCATGATTACCAAAAGCTCTCCACTTTTTGTACAGCAACCCAGTAAATTTATTATGTTTACGTGTCTGCCCAGCTCCTTCATTGTCTCCATTTCGGATATCAGGTCGATAAGCTCTGCGTCCGTGTGATTTTCTAAAATACAAGCACTCATTTTTTAAAAATATGTTTGCACCCGGAAAATGAATAAAGGAGTGATTTGTCACTTTTTTTAAGGTCGTACTTTTCAGCGCTTTCACTGCCACCGTAGATACAATGCCTTTTTCCACAATGCCATCCGCCGAACCCAGCTTCACTTCCCCAAACGCCCCTTCACCAAGGTAAGCTCCAAGCTTCAACTTTTCCCGAGGGAACTCCCAGAATAGGTCTATCGGTAGCTCGTACTCTTGGCCGCCTTTGTGCACACTGGGTGCGGTCTTAATGTTAATTTCCGGGGTGATAATGATGCCATCATCATTGTCTTGTATGGGGCGCTTCTCCACCGTTACAACTTTAGTGTACCCATTCTGCATCTTTAGCTTGTCTCTCTTGCGCTTGTTCACCACTCTCCCGAGATAGCAGCAAAGGGCCATAAAGATTATCAGAAAAATGGCGACTGTGGGCGTCATAATGTACAGAACGGGTGGGAAAAGGACGTCAGCATCGACTGGGTACTTAATTGGGGACACCTCCTCAATCACATCTACATAAATCCGCTTTACCGACTTCCCAATCGAGTTGAGGGCGATACATTTGTACCAACCTGTGTCCTGCATGGTCACGTTTTCCAAGATGAGCTCGTGAATAGGGTCCACGTAACGTAGGTGACTATCGGAAATACGGGACTGCAATCATAATTTTCAATGAAAAATTAATTATTTTTAATTTCCACTTTTGAAAATTGCTTCGAAGCCTTCTCTACATAAATCAGCTTATAAATTTGCATACCACTCGAAATAAAAAATTCTATTTGAAAAAAAGTCAATCAATTTTCATGTTTTCTTACTAATCATTTTGTAAGTCAGTTAATTAAGAGCTCTATGTAATATTTAATGGTAAAACTATAACTACTTTTAAAGTGTGCGATTTTTTTTATTTTCGGACGAGCAATTTGGCGGAACAGCACAGCGCAGCAGTAGGAAAACTTGTTATTATTTTTTTTGAAATATTAAAATATTATCATCAAATGTTGGCAGGAGGAGGGTAAAAAATATAAAATTATAAACTCTTCAGCAGGTCAGCAGCATCACAGCAACAGCAGCAGTAGTAGCAGCAGCAGCAGCAGGTTCTCTTCTCCAACAACAGCAAGGATTTATTTAGCGGAGTAGCAGGGGTCACAGCAGCACTCAAAAAGACTAGAGAATTAATTTGCTAAATTTTCAATTTTTTACCTGGACAGGCGTCCCATCAACCACATCACCATCACCATCTGCGTGAAGAGAGTTCACTTTGATCCAATTAACGAAGTACTCTGCCGCACTGAGCAATTTTACTTCGAGGCGAAGCGTCTCACCAACAAACTTTGTTACATTGTCAGGAAACTCCGTAAATATTGGGGGCGCATGAGGGACGACTACACAACAAGGTGGTAAAATTGTCAAAAAAAATTATTCTCTTCTTCTACCATTCCATTCATTCGGTCGGCAATTGTCAATGGAAAGCTTATCTTTTTTCGCGGAAAGATTTGTTAATTTTTGGTTTATTTTTTACTGTGGTCAGTAGTAGTAGTATATAGTGTGTCATGCAAATTATTACGCTGAGTCTTTTTCTAATTTTATGCATTGCTCCTAACTCTCTGCACATCTGTATCACTTTTGATTCTGAACGAGTGGTTTAGACAACCAATAATGCCCCATAAGTTCCCGTACTCATTTATTTTATTTTTTTCTCATTTTTACCTGTACTTCAACTTCAACAACTTTTCTCGCTACAGCAGCGTCGACATCACTCTTGGTCTCCACTACCACCTCCTTGAGAAACATTAGGTCAAACATGGAGCCTCTCGTCTCCGCAATGACGTCACAATGCAGAGTAAGATTGTCGCCGCGAGACACACTCTCATTTCTACTGAACTCTGTGATTATTGGGGCGGATGCTATACGGTCTGCATGGAAAGTTTTTAAAAAGGATTTTCACACCTCTGCACTCACACATGGCCAATCTTTACAATTTAGTCAACCTGTTTACTTTTGATTTGATTTGACCTTCACCGAAATAAATACAGATAAAAGTTTGCTAACAATTTGACCGTCACCAAGAGCACAAAGAGAGTAACCAGTTGAAAGATAATAATATGGAAACAAATAAATTAACAAACAAAAATAGAAATAGTCAAAAAAGTTACTTCCCAAAAAAACGTTTTTACCGAATTGCCTTAAATAAAACGATTTGCATAATTTTACAGAAATTATATTACTGAACCAGTCAACATAGAGGTAGTATTGACAAAGAAACATTTAAAAACCGTAACCATGTTTTCGTAATCTGTAAGTGGAGCTTAAGTCGTGCAATAAAACAGTTATCTATCTACATATTATCTACCTGGTTGATTTCCTGAAGACCATACTAAACCTTTACTATAATGCCAGGAGATTAATAGAGTTTAAAAAATTTTAATTACAAAGTGTTAGTAGTAACTAGCATGCAGTTGCTTACTATTAGTGTGTATTTTTAGTGCTTGGTTGCTTTCTAAAATTATTTTTGATTGCCAGATTAAAATTTTTGGACATGCAGTCAGTAGTATGCTGAGGAGCAAAGTTTTTAAGTGTTAAAGGTAACATATGCGTATCGTGCGGAATAAAAAGATAATTTATTTTAGTTTGCCCGTGTCATGCATTAATTATCAATGTAAAAATCCAGTTTTTAAATCTGATGTGATGTGTCAATTGTATTAAGATATGGGAGAACTTACGTGTGACAATAAAGCGGATGTCATAGTTGAGGGTCTGGACGCCATTGGTAATCTGGCAAGTGTACAGTGCCTCGTCGTACTTGCTCACGTCTTTCAGCTGGAGTGAATGTTTGTTTATTATTTTATGCTGGTAGCCTGCAGCCTTGAATAGCAATCGGTCCTTTAGCCACTTCACCTCCACATCAGGACTCCCTTCATAACAGCGATTGGGTGATAAGATGAATTAGGGATTGAATGACAGACTGGCCCCTCATTAAAAGTTCATTTCAGAATGTTTTAAGCTCTTACCTCGTGGATTGCAGTTGAGGGTGACCGTTGTTCCTGCAGGTCTGACCAGATAATGTGTCATCTTCCTCTTGTTATCAGTCAGCTCGTAGCAGAGATACGGGTCCACCTCCTGACGTGCTAAAGCTGATCTCCTCAACTATTTCTGCTGCTATCGTGCCATTCTGATTGTTGGTGTCCTGCTCTTGTGGTTCAACATTGTTACCAGGAATCTCCTCTTCGTTTAGGTGGTGTCGAGCGTGCTCCCCATCCGTTTCGGGGGACAATTTGGCTCCATACAGTGAAATTGATGGCATTGCTGTCATCCTCGCCAAGAAGACTTGGTTATGTGCGCAGGAGAGTTTTCTGTCCTGGAACTCCTCTTCGTCTTCCTCGTGGTACCAGGCGGAAGTCGAGTTGTCCATGCTTCCATCTGGAGATGCTGTTGCTGTGGTAAACTTGAGGAGGACGAGGAGAACCCCTGTCATTTCTGTGCGTTTTGATGGTAACGTTTCGATGGACGCGCGGTGTTCCGTCAGGTGCGTACACAAGACATTCGTAGACTCCATCGTCCTGCTTTCTCAATCTTTTCAAGCCCAGCCTACACCCAAGCATCGGAGATTGCCATGTGAAAAAGTTGCAGTTCATTTAATTTTTTTTAATATTTACTTATTTGCTTACACAATTCTCGAAAAAACGTAACGTGTATACTGCTCCGTGTCCATAACCCTGCCATCCTTGACCCATTCCGTTCTATCAGAATCTTGTGCCTCCATTGGGGACATGCACACTATTTTGAAATTTGTTCCTCGACTCAAGTTCACCTGTGTGTTGTCATTCTTGAACAGTTCTACAGAGGATCATGGAAAAAGAGAGAGAGAAAAAAAAACATTTTCATCAGAAAATAACATGTCCGCAAATTTTAAATTCTTTCCACCTCGTCATCACCCCTACTCTCTTACAATTTTCCCACTTGTATTACAAAATTCGTGTACCAGCCAAAAACTGAAAAATTATCCAATAATAATAACAATAATAATTTTACCATCATTCTCTGCTTTCTTTCAACAAACAAACTCGTCATTGTTTTTACATGAACCCATTTTACCACCAGCAGCAGCAGCAGCAACAACAACAGCCATGTCTGCAGCAGCAGCATTATGGCTACAAAAAGAAATACGAGCAATTGAACCCAAGGATCATGCCCTGGTCCTTTTATTTTCTAGGTTGGTCCCTTCTCCGCTCCTTCTAAGGAGCTACTGCACACTCACTACTATTAGCAGTCTTCTAACAAACTAATCATCCAAGAAAAAGAAATTTCGTCATGTGCCTTTTTAAAACAAAGAGCTCATTCATTCCCTCGGCAGCAATGACAGAGTAGCAGAGAGAGAGAACTGTACAGAAATGTATATTTAAAAAAAAGGTTTTTACGACAATATGTTGTTCCCTCTTCATAATAACTAAGCAGTAAGCAGATATTTTTGAAAAAGTTAAGCTTTCAAAGTCAAGTCCCCCAGCATCATCATCATTATCATGAATATCGCCAGTAGCAGCACCGTTTCTTTTCAAAAAACTGTTTGGACATAATAAAGGAAAGAGTCAATATCCAGAGCTTAAACTTTTATTCTGGTGGCAGCAGCAGCAGCAGAATTTGAGGACTACTTACTACTCTTGTAACATGACATGTTCATGAAAAGGACAATACACACATGTGTCCTCTCCTCCTCCTCCTCCTCTATCTAAATATCCTTCTCTTCTCCACTTAATCCTCCTTTTCTGTCCTAATGAACTCTCCAACATGTTATTATTATTATTATACTTAACTATTTTTTCCTTCCTTCCTCTCGGTAGTAAAATGTAAACCATCTTCATGTCAATTTATGTATGTACACCTAACACAAACAAAAAGTGCAATATGGCGTGGGTAGAGAGAAAGGAAGATGGAGTAGTAGCGCAGCGTTTTCAACAAGTCAAAGTCACTTTTTTTCTCCCTTCAAAATTTACTCATTTGAAATCAGCAGAAATGCTTTAACTTGTTCAGCTGAAAAATAAAATCTGTTTTCCAGAGAAGACGAGGGAAAAAACAGGAGTTGTTAAAGGAGGCAGAGACAGAGAGGGTCCTTGAATAAATTGTAATATTATACATACATACATGCATATGCACATATTTTGGACACAATAATAAATAATAATATTATAAAATCTATATGATATTTTCTACCAAGTGTGTGGAATCTGTTTTTTTCTGGTGCATGGAAACAATCATAACAACAACAAGGGTTGTGGGCTGTAATAGTAGAAGTAGTAGAAGTAGTGGAAAATTTTTGGAGTTTGGGGGTGTAAATTGCTGACTTTTTACCCCGCCAGAAAAAAATGAACACTACACACACTTCTCTGCTACCACTACTTACTACTCTTGTGGCAAGGTGCAGCAGGGCTAAAAAATAAATAATTATAAAGTATACGCCTACTACCACTACTTCTACTAGACTTTGCAGTAACAGCAGACATTTCTACTTTAACTCGTCACTCTTTCAACTCTGAATCCAATTATTATTATTATTATTACCTTTTTCTACTTTTATATTTATCTGTGCTCGCTACTGCACTGGTCGTACAAGTAGCATGCATGCTTCTTTTTTATGACATGTAACAATTTTTACAATAAGTCATGTACTATTTAGCGATGTAAGGTTACAGTAGTATCAGTTGACTTTGAAAAAGGAAAAAAATTGGAGGTGAAACCATTTTGAAAAAAAAGCTTTAAAAAAATTTTCTTGTATGTAACGGCAGTGTAGACACTGCACTGCAGCCGTAACTTTGGTAAAGTGAAGAAAATGATTGCGCAACAAGAAGAAAGTCAAGTGAGAGGTGACGAAGGAGGTTTATAATTGTCAACATGATTCACGGAAGGCTCATACCGTAAATTCTATAATAAACGCAGTCTCTAAAACAGACGCAGTTCTAAAATAAACGCAGCCCCCAATAAACACAGTGGAAGCCAGTTGATGTATGAGAAGACTTGCAACACTACCATATTCATAATAATATATCAAACGATTAAATCTTCACAATGTTTGCTCGTAAACACTCTCAACCAGCATTTTTAGTTGTTTTCAAACCTGAATAAGTGCTATTTTGCCAAAATTGTTGAAAAATTATAAGAAAAATGCTAGACAGTTTGCAAATTTTGAACATCGGAGCAATAAACGCAGCTCTAAAATAGGCGCAGCTCTAAAATAAACGCAGCTGCGTCTACTGGGGAAATTTTCGATGCTGCATAATAGACGCAGCTGCGTTTATTTTAGAATTTACGGTAGTTATCTACTTATCA
>JAHZMT010000299.1:0-10366 GCA_027743785.1 Sinhomidia bicolor
GCTAAATATTTATAAATTTGTAACTACTGTAACTATGTAAATTCTTTGTAGATTTGAAAGTCATTCGTCAAGGATCTTGTCAAAATCAAGAGCAGTTTAATCCACATCCAGATTATAAATTTCAGGGGTAACTACCACTACTGTGATAAGTAATCTAGTTTACATGATTTACAAACAAAATCTGCTTTGGTTTAAAGTTTAAGTATAGAAAACGTTTTGAGGAAATTGGAATTGCTAATTTTTAAAAGTTTGAAAATGATGTTAAGTCCATCCTTAAATTTATAAAATTAAGTTTAAAATACATAATGTAAAACATTAATAGCTAAGGTTATTTTTAAGGATCCTAAAAGTACATGTAACATTTCTACATATAATGTGAATACAAAGAATAAACTTTATGCCTTATGCCATTCTTTTTAAGGATTGATAAGAAACAAATTTCTTTGCTAATTTTATTTGTACCTACTATGCATGTATTGTTCAAATACCATGTTAATTATGGTAGTAGTAATATTTTTTTTAAAGCGCGTGTATTGTATTAGGTATTTACATATGTGCGTGTAATTAATGTCATAAATGCAGCAAAGCATTTCCACAGAGAGAGACCACAGACCACTGGTCTCAAGAAGCACGTTGGACATACTCATAAAATGTACGATCTTTTCCTGATCGGGAATGGGTTCGTGATGTAAGCGCTTGGTTATTACCTATATCTGTTTTGCCACTGATGAAAACTGGAGGATGATGAAAAAAGGCCACAACGAAAAGGCATAAAAGAAATTTTGTCAAATGTGACAAGTGTAATAAAGAGATGATGCGAGGAAAGTTGGACAGTCTAATAAAAAGTGCATGTAGTTCAAACGCATCTTTGTACTGACGATGAGTGCGGCAAAGGATTTAAAACTCCGGATAGTTTGAAGCATCACATGGCCGTTTATATGAAAAAGACCAAAAGATTCTATTTATAATGTACCACGTGTGGTCTAAAATTGCAAGAATACGATCGCATATTAATATAGACACACAAGAGAAACCATTTATTTGCCAGTTTTGGGAGAGAGGATTTGCGCAAAAGCATTAACTAATTTGTACTATACAGTTGTCAAATCATTATTTTACATTTATTCTTATTATTACAAAAAATTTATTATTACAGTTAGTTAGTTTAATTTAAAATTGCAATTATAAATAGTTAATTATTAAATACGTGTATGCTCAATTTTTAATGTTCAAGATAGTATGCATTTTAATCATGTTTACATTTTTCACCAAAGAAATCCGTTCTTAGATTTCGTGGTGACGTACAGTCGTGAACTTATAACTGTTGTTTGCTACTGACACCCATTTTAACGTTTTTAGCTAATTAAAAATATTATACATTCTACGTATACCATTTTAGTTGAAATTATCTTATTAATAAAGTCAATCCTACAGAGACGGTGGTTGTGCGTGTATCTTTGTGTAGTGAGCATGAAGCGTTGATTTTAAATGAAAACTGCTCGGACACTGGTGACATTTCCAGGGATATTTGTCAGTGTGAATTTTCATATGACTTTTGCAATTTGACTTTTGCGTGAATTTGTGTCCACACTTGTCGCAAGTAATTGGTCTTTCATTGGTATGAAATGCCATAATGTGAGATTTAAGGTGTTGACTTTTTGTAAACTTTAATGGACAATCTGTACATTTGTAGGATTTTTCATTCGTAGACTTTTTCTTGCAAATTTTGAAATAAGATTTACTAGTAAAGACATCTTGGCTTGTTATACTGGATGGTACTTTTTGTTGTGACTCTCCCTTTCCGATTTTGACTGATTTGGAACTTTCTCCGTTACTTTTTTTCAAATTGATTTCCACATTTTTGCGTGGACGCCCAACAGGGTGCTGCTCAGTAAGTGTTTTGGATGCGGATGTAATAGCTATTCCACTAGCCGTTGCGTTCAAGTTGGAAATATTTCTTTTTAATGATGGTGAATCAGATGCATGATTTTGGTTGGTAAGTGTCATGTCAACAGCGAAAGTGGGCCTTGTCATGATATTTGATAAAGCGAAGGCAAAACTTTGGTGGTATGGCATAGGAAGACTATGAATATGTGCTGGTAACGGCTGTGTCGGCATCAAAAAGCTGGTCAGTTGATGTTCATTTGTAAATAAATTTAAGCTGTCGACAGGCAAGAGTGGATGGTAATGGTGAGGGAGAAAGTTCGTCATTGAGACATTTGTAATTCCTCGGTTGTAATTGGAATGAGCTGGTGGCGGACACATGGGAGGTAAATTACGGCTAAATGAGTCTTGATCGTTTGATTGACTTCCTTGCATAAAGCTAACCGCGTGTGGGACCGGAGTATTATTAGTAAAAGGAAGTAGCCATGGTAATAATGCTCCAGATTGGTGGTCGAGATTCCCTTGGTCCATCATTGTTATGTCGTATAGCTGAAAAAGCGTAAAAAATAAATGTATACCTACATATAAATTTTTGCTGTTATTGAGTTATAGACGAAAGTTTTAACATTTGTCTTTCTCTGCCAAAAATTACCTTTTTGCAAATTTCCGTCTATTCGCTTCAGTCACAATTTAACGGTTAGGTCATCAGTTTTTTTTAAATTTTGAAAAGTTTTAGTTTTAAATAAATTGTAAGTGAATTTTTTAACGTAGTTACAATTAAGCAAGTACAAAGTAAAATTAGCTTAGCGATGCGTTTCAATTGATAGAAGTGAGCAAGGTGGTGTTTTACTAGAGTGTGAAGTTGTTTTCAAGAAATGTTCAAACTGAGATGTCAAGTTAGCTGTTAGCTTGCCGAAAGTGAAGTAAAAATTTTGGATTCTCGTGATCACGTCATCATTCTTGTGGCTACTGGAAATTAGTTGAAATGGTGAATAGCAGCATATATGCATATCTCAATGTATTTTGAACATATAGTGTGAAGTAACAGGGAACAAAGTGAACATTTTAATAGAGGCTATTGTTATCAACAGGAAGATAATTTTGACGTTGTGGGGTTTCATAGCTTTGCAAAATAGCTAAATCTTGTGCTCGGTTATGATGCATTTTGAACCTTTCCGAAAAACGGAAATGCTATAATACATACTATTTATATGTACTGTCATATTAATATTACTACATACCCAAAGTTATGTCACTGATGTTAGTGCCAGTATAAGTACATTAGGCTATCGTTTTAAACTTGAGCAATTACCAGGAAAATTATGGAAAAATGACAAAAAACATACAAACCAAAACAAAACGTTTTAATAGTTCCGTCATGTAAAAGGGCAGCTGTAACTTACATATTATGACTTACAACATTTACGTAGCAGATCAGCTTGGGAAACAAAAACGAAAATATTTCTTGTTATATTTCATGTTGCTGAAAATAGACAAAACTGAATGATAACATGAAACTATGATTCGGTGCTCTGCATTAACTCAGCATACTTGTCTTTTATCCATGAGAATATTGGCCATAGTTAGCTGGTTTCCTTCACCGCCGCAAGACTACATGAAAAGCAAATGAGAAAATCTTTTCTGATTTGTACTTTTACACACAAGCATCTCAACTGCGATGAGCAGTGTATGACGTGTCTGAGATCTGACTGTCTTGTCAAAATTGCATAGATATTATAATCTAGGAATTGTATTTTTGTCAAAGGATTTTAGTTTTTTTCTCCTTATCACCACGAACAAGGCTGAGCTTCGGAGAAACCATGGAAGTTAGTACGAAGTTTTAGATTTGTGACGATGATTATGTTGTAACCAGTTGTAAGTTGTGAGATTATTGTAGTAGTACCTTAATTCTTCCAAGCACCAAGTTTGACAATGAAACCAATTTAATTTACGTACCATTTATAATGTAGTTTGGACATGCAACCACATCTTTATTAAAATATACATTTGAGCTGTTTGAGTTCTTAATTTTGGACGGTTTGATTCCTGTAAACAGCATCTCCTATCAATCAGATACGTTTATAATAATAGATGTCAGGCTGACAAAAATGCACTACATATAATGTGGTTTTTCAGGGTAGTAAAAGTAGCTTTGATAAGAGTACATACACTGAAAATGCATAAAAATTATGTGGTGTATCCCCACGTATAAATTTCCACTTTTGCAGGGACTCCAGTTAAAATTTTTGTTTTTATGCAACATTATGAAAATGTCTACCGGTAAAATGCAATTTATAAAAAAAAGCTTTGATGCGAGTTGGAGTTTGGTGATTACCAGGTAAATAAAATTTTCCAGGTACTGGGCGTTTTTAACAATTACAAGTTAGCGTCTGTTTAGGTATAAAAACAGAGCTGTACACGCAACATTTTGTATGATTCACCATCGCATCAGATTCTTTTCTTCACTTTTTAAAGTAAAGTGAGAAATTTTGAATCTCAAAGTTCCCCTTTATGTGTGCTCAAACAGTATCTAAAAATAACTTCTGATCTTACATATGTACTTATTTTTTACATTTTAACAAGGAAAATAAAACCGATTTTTTCATTGCTTGCATTCATGTGCGTTATTTTAGCCATAAGTTCATTCATTGAGATGATTGACGCGCAAAGGTGTCCCTGCTCTTTGGAATACAACCCGGGGTAAGGCATTCTATATAATTATTTGCGACTGATATATCATTTTATGACAGAGCATTTAGTACTAGATACTTGTTTTGTCAATTTTCAAGGTGCGCCAATAATGGCAGGACCTATCCTAATAGTTGTTCTTTCAACTGCGACCAAGCTCGTTCTCCAAGTAAGTATATTTCTGTAGTAATAAGTACATAACTGGTACTTAACTTATTAATGTGTAGAGTTACTTAAACTAACTTTGAAAATTCTTTGCATGTTTGCAAATCGCTAGGTATGGTTCTTGCTAATACGCATACACAAACACAATCTTACACAATATTTTCAGACCTACAGATTAGTTTGACAGAAATTACTTGTAAAATGACCAATTCAAAATATTTAAATGCAATTAAAATATGATATAATTAATAGTTTAGAAAATGAATCTTTCAATTAGAAATGATTCTACAATCGTACCCAAATTTTGAATTAATTTTTAATCTGTGTTATAATCTGCTGAAAATTGCAACTCCTACTATATTTATTATAATAGTATTTAGAATCTATCCATGCATACAATAAATTTTGAGCACTGATTTTTATTCTCTAATCAGAATTTGTTGAAAAGAGCGTTTTCTTTTAGAATCATGCATAATCTATAATCACTTAATCTACTAGTGCATACATGTACTTTGAAAGTAAGCACACAGGCTAGAAAAGCTTATTAATTCTGAAATTTATAAAAATGCCAGTTGTTTCCGAACCTTAATTTGAAGACGTGAGTACCTAAGTTTTACATATGTATGCACGCACTTAATAAAATATATTGTACAATATTTTCTGCATAAATCTTCTCAGTATTCTTCTTCGATTTTGAATTCTGCGTCAATAACCTAATACTACTAAAACAAATCTGTTGTCTAAAATGAAATTATACAACATGCCGCATGCTACATGCGTCACAAATAAGATTTTAAAAAAACTTCTAATAGTCGTTGTAAGCTATTCTTCTCTATGTGATGTCACACATTTTTGTTTCAATTAGTATCTTTTAAGCCTTGGTGGCGAACAAAGGAATTCTACTCTCCATGAGACGTCACAGCGACTAGATGATGAAAATCTCATATAGACCGAACCTAGTGTATTTACTTCCTTAACAAGTTCATCTTCTTTTTAGACGCTGAAACTTGAAGCAATAAGCAGAAAAGACAAAGAGTACGACTCGACTCGACTAGTGCGAATTGCAAAGGAGAAGACACAGCTGATTGCCCTTGTTCCCTTTTTTAGAAGTTTTTCAAAAGTAATTGAAAGAAATGAAACGTCCCCTTCACAAAAATGTTAAGTGGAAACTGCAACTGGGAACGCACTAATTGTTTTTGCGTATGACAGCAGATAAATATAAGCTGTCACATGCTTGTTATTGTTATTGACTATACACATCTTGTAAACTTATTTTTGTAATATTATAGATTTGTAGATTAGTACCATAATCATAATAAACCACTTGGATCGTTCGTGCGGTCGTCAATACCTTTCACCATCTACCTTTTCTCGATTAAAGCTCTTGTATAGTTTCGGAATTGGATTTTTGTGTTCTTCCTGTCCAAGTCCAAAGTTTTAAATAATTTGTTGATTTTGAAAATGCACAAGCTTCAGACTACTTCAGTTGGAAAGAGCTGTTCTGGCAATAAATGTGATGTCTGCCACACATGCAAAATTAGTTTTATTTTCACTCCCTCCTCTGAAGACGCATTTTTCCTTTTGAACAAATTGTTTGAAATTCCTACTGAACACTGTGCAAAATCGTTAAATCAACAACTACTATTACCAGCAGTAGTTTCTACCGAGGAGCGGTTAGCAACCGGGCTACAGTTACAGTTATGCTCTTCATGCGAGGTTGAAATTGAAAAGGCAAAGCAAATTTATCGGGAGTTAGTTGTAGCGGTGGGACAATTTAGGAATATTCAGAAGAAATTAGCAATCTCAATTAAAACTGGTCTACGGAAGGACAACTGTTCTGATGAGACGGAATCTGGAAACATGGAAGGTGATCATTGTTGGTCCCTGTTTGGCACTGATATTGCAAACAGTAACACCAATTTTTTCCGTAAGTTTCATATAAATACTTTAAGAAATCCTTTTGTCAACTGTAAATTTAAATAAATATTTACACGGTAACGGTTATATTTTATAATTCCTAATGGTGATTGATAAACTTTGATAAGAATCTTTATTTTCAATTTAAAGATGTCGAAGAATGTGCACCACTTTTAGTTGAGGACATATGTGTCAAGTTGGAGCTCATCACCGCTGCAACCTCTTCAACGGTTCAAAGCACTCGATTGGTGGCGACGAACGAGAAGCAAAATATAGAGACCGAAACCGCTTTTTCAACGTGCCACGAGAGCGTTAGGTTGGAATAAAAATAAACATAATAAAGAATACATGTTGCTCAAAATACAGTTTCAAGCTCATCGTATCGTTGTTTTATTGTATTAGTGAGACTGAGGGGCGCAATAATGATGAAAATGTGGAAATGGGAGCAGCTTTTTCGGAGCCTGTACAAGATGATATTAATAGTCCTGTCACTGTAAAGGAAGAATATGATTCCTGGTTTGATGAACGTGTGCATAGATGACGAAGAAGAGGGAATGAGCATCACTGCAGAAAAACACGTTGAAAATCATGCTTCCCCTCCGGAAGAAAGTGATACCGTTGATTCCATGACAGACAGCGATGACCCAACGTACCCTAACAATTCAAAAAAATCTAGTTTTCAGTGCAGACGGTGTGACTTGCGTTGTTCGTCAAAACGTGGTTTGAGCATCCACATGTCGAGAAAACACGGAGTGTATGGTGCTCAAAGAGAAAAAAATCAGCTGTCAAAGAACAGGAAGAATGCTGTTTTGGTAATTTCTGAAAAGCAAAAAAGAATACACAACCCTTGTCCCCCGAAGGGAGGAAAGTTCAAGTGTTTAGAGGAAGGATGCGGAAAATCTTTTAATCGACCATATATGCTCCATATACATCTTTCCCGGCACGCTAAGCAGCCCATGTTCAATTGTCAACTGTGTGAGGAAGGTAATAATGTGCAAAATGATATCACGTACCTTCCTATTTGGTGTCACGTACATATGTCATTTATAGTTTTTAAATGCATGCAGACACGTTCCAAACTGTCCGCTGTTCACGTGCTAGTTTCATATTTTTGCTTCAATAATTAAATTGTTTTTTTTATTATTAAAGTTTTTTACACCAAACTCGACGTACGAAAGCATATACGAAAAGTTCACCCGGAAGCTAGTATACCAAAGGAACCAACCAATGTTGTTAATTTTACATTGAAAATAGAATATCTGTCTGTTCACGTGCTAGTTTCATATTTGTGCTTCAATAATTAAATTGTTTTTTTAATTAAAGTTTTTTACACCAAACTCGACGTACGAAAGCATATACGAAAAGTTCACCCGGAAGCTAGTATACCAAAGGAACCAACCAATGTTGTTAATTTTACATTGAAAATAGAATCATACGAGTGTAATGTATGCTCCAAGGTCTTCAAAAGTAGAGCCGCAATATCAAATCATAAGAAAAATATTCATGGAATCGTGGAGCCGCTGAAGCCACGTGTGTGTCCCGAACAGGGATGTGGACACGTATTTAAGCGTTCGCAGTCTTTAATTAAGCTAAGGGAGCATCTTTCCAGATGTCACGCTTGGGAGCCTACATTCAAATGTTCCAAATGTGATAAAGGTTTTAAAAGAAATTTTTGATGCAAATAAAATATTACATGAAATACTAGCCGAAAGTTTTGTATTTTATATCTTTTTTATTTTCTAGCGTTCAACACGTGGAAACAGAAATGGCGTCATGAGCAAGAAGTGCACGCCGATGGTTTGACAACACGACCCTACATTTGTGACTTATGTGGAAAGGGATTTACTTGTTCAGAATACTTGAACGCCCACCGAAGTATAAGTCACTACAATAAAAAGAAACAAAACGACAAAACTGATATAAGTCAACGTTTTATTTGTGAATTGTGTGGTTTATCATTGTGTGTGAACTCCTTAAAAAGTCACATGCACTTACAGCACGGGGCAGTCACACCTGTAACGTGCGATGTATGTAAAAAGACCTATAAAACACGATCAGCTCTAAATACCCACAAATTGTTGGTTCATCACAAGGATAAACTTAAAGCAGCATGTCATCTATGTGAGAGAAAATTTCGTGATCGAAAATATCTGGCACTGCATATTTTTCACAAGCACCGTAACCAGTCAGAAGAATGTGCAAATGAATCCGTGAAAAATGAGATCTTCCAATGTCCCATAACTGGATGCAGAATAACTTTTTACAAAGATAAGAGTAGGCTTGATAAGCACATGTTAAAAATTCATGGGGAGGATGGCAAAAAGCCGGGGGCTTTCAAGTGCAGATATTGCGGACAAGAATTTTTTCATGGTTATAAATTACGGCATCATGAAATGACACATGAAAATAAAGAGACGAGGCCGTACATTTGCGATATTTGCCAAAAAGGATTTCAATTGCGGACAAGAATTTTTTCATGGTTATAAATTACGGCATCATGAAATGACACATGAAAATAAAGAGACGAGGCCGTACATTTGCGATATTTGCCAGAAAGGATTTCCTACAGCCTACCACTTACAATTTCACAAGACCCATACACATAAGCTTACGGGGGTTAAACTTGAACACGGAGCAAAGCGAAAAAACAGTTCTTCGGAAGGAAGTTAGTGTGTGTGCTCTGTACATTATTATGAATATAAAACATAAATGTACATATATTATGTCATTGTCTGTACAAAAATACTCTAGTTTAATTTGATTAGTAATCTTCAACCTGTTGGGATGGAAGGTGATTGATTTATTTTAGATATTGTTTGAACTTAAAAAACGAACTGCAGCTGTAAGTTTCTTTAAAGTTGATAAATTGTGTAAAATTGATAGCTTATAATAAACAAGTGTTATTTATACTTTATGTTTGCTCACTTCTCTAAATATGTCAAATTTTCCTATTTTTGTAGATTTATTTTGAAATTTTAAAAGAATGAATTGTTTTTAAGTGACAATAAATAAGTACGTCAAAAGAATTATGTTGATAATATGCACAAAATGTGTCTTGTGTTTAATTCTATTTGTCTTTGAAAAGAACACCTAGGTGTGCAATTTATAGTTAATTAATATTAATTAAACTGCGAATTATTTCATTGAAACTCAAATATTTTGGTTATAAAAATGGCAATGACAGAATTCTTGAAACTACGGGTAACGTTTAATACTACTTGTCGTATTTATTCTCTATTTGAGCATACTGCTTGTCAGCAACCTGAATCTTCCCAGGGATCATGTATGTAGCTATAAGTTTCCTTCGTGTATGTAACTTTCGCTATCATCCAATCCTTTTCTGCCTAAAGCATCTTTTCACACATACCATACCTCATGTCGTTTTGATTTCCACCTTAACGGTGATCTGCATCTTGCAAAGTTAATTACTTTTGTGGTTTCTGAGCGCGCAAGTTATTTACATCTCTCGCATTGCACATATCATGTAGCACTAAAATGTAAATATTTAACCCTGCTGAGTGTTCCAGAGTACCCCAAAAACTCTAAAGTTTATGTTGAGAACATTGGGTATTTACATTAAAGAATAAAAAGTTGCACCCAAAGTCCTCACATATATGTACTGTCATAAAAAAATATTACTACCTACCCAAAGTTGGGCTATGGATGTTAGTGCCAATACAAGTAAATTAGGCTATCGCTTTAAACTTAAGAA
>JAHZMT010000300.1:0-10644 GCA_027743785.1 Sinhomidia bicolor
CATTTAGCATTTTGTTCGCACTACTTTATATATACCTACGTAAATACTTTTCCCAATTTTCTCTCCAAGGGTAGTTTCCTTTCCCTGTATTATTTTCCTTTAATCCAAAAAAAATTCTATAAAAAACCTTTCCACTACTTACAGAAAATAGTACCGACATCCGAGTCCAGGTCCTCTTCAGTTGGAGGTACCTCACCACCTGCACTTTCATCGTCGGGGTTACCATTTTCGGAACTCATTTTTGTGTGATGGTGTCGTAATTTATGACTTCATGGAACTTTTGCAACGTTCACGTTTACATTTTTGCCGAAACGGGGTGCGTGGCTCTATAGACACCAGTTAACGTTTGGGTCATTTGCTTACTTGACTCGACTGTAAAATGTTTTACAAGTATTTGTGTTATGTTCTCATGCAACTTTTTCTGAAATCAGTTAACACAATGAACCGTAGCAAAATCACTTTTTGTAGTGATACCGTGGCTGACGCGATTCAATGTTTTTCTTCCTCTTGACAACCAAGCTCTTATCAGAAGCATAAAACAGTTTTGTTTCCATGAATTATATTCGTAAGCACTTCACAGAAATGAATGGAAAACGATGCTGGTATATGTGTATATAATTCATGAGTAATCCGGGAAATGTCATTTTATAAGGAAGTACTCATAAAACCCCATGAGGAGACACAAACTAGCAGCATTTAATTGTTCCTTTCGGGTATTCGTTTTTTTTGCACACGGCAGAAAATCTATCATTTTCATTTTTAGTTTTTTTGTCACATGCTTATTCTACACAAACTGCGCACATATCAGATTTATGCGGATGCATCCAGCACAAAAAAATGTATATAAATATTGTTACATTTCTAATTGAAACTGTGACTGTTTCCTTGTGTGTGTGTGAGTTGTGTGTTTTTTCCGTGCAATAATAAAATGAGATGATGATGATGATGATTCTGCTGAGAAACTAACCATAATAATCAAGACTTTATAGTTACGTCAACATAAGAAGCCGTTGATTTGCGATGAAGATAGTTTATCTGTATACGTTACTTTTTTGAGTAATTATTATTAACTTAATTACTATTGTGTACGTACATACTCATTGTAAAACTGTTGTAGTGGAAGTAGTAGAGAAGCTGCAGTGTGATTGAACTCTACAAAACTCGCCTCTGGTCTTACTTGTGTGAGTCTTGGATATTGAGTTGTCTGCCTGCAATAATAATATCCTGCCTGCCTGGCTGCTGCTTGCTGCTGCCAGTTTGTAACCGTGCATATAAGTGTACCGTGATAAGCACACTTGTATATTGTAGGTGCTCATCATATATAGCATGTAGTTACAGAAGAGCTTACGTGGAGAATTTCAGAGTTGTGAAAGGGGTGTCAAAAAAAGAGGTACAAAAATTGTGGCGGTCTCTTGCAAGTGGTCATTATTGAAAATCTTAATTCAGTGCTTTGACATGTGGCAAATTTTGATTTTTTTAGTTAAAAAAGCAAATTGCCAATTTATGTAAAAACCCACCTGCTAAAATGACATCTACTTTATTTTTCTAGTTTGGGTCATTTTCTTCGATAGTATTTATTTTAAAAAAGTAAATCAATGCATAGAAAATTAACAAATTAAATAACGAATGGTTTAAGTTTTTAAAAATAAGTAACAAAATATAACCCTCTTCCCCCAAAAATAAAACTGAAAAGCTCCTCGTATTTGAATATGTGCATTGCATGTGCTAAGAAAAAGCAACTTGACTCAATTCAGCACTGTTTCATGAGCTTTACGGTATCGGTCGTCTCATTCTAGCTCGGGATAATATTGTATAACACTGCATGCATATAAAAGTAGCGTGTAATGTTAAGGTATTTAGGTGAGGCGGATGATGGTGATGATGAGGAGCAAAGATGAGATGAGAAACTGATTTCTCACTCTCTATTTTACTCGCGAAAAAACGTTTATATGCACTATCCCAGTTACTGCACATGTATAATAATAAGTGCTAATTGCATATCAATAATAATAAAAAATACACTATTGTTACGAAAACGACCAATATCCGATTATTCGGACTAATCTCACTGCTTTCCAAAGATACACGACACCAAGCTCTCAAATTTACATACACACGCGTGCACCACTACTGGCGGTGCATTACTTGGGTAGGAAATAGAGGAAGTACTCATTACGGCTTATATTATTACTAGGTATGTGTGTTATGGTGATGATGATAATGATGATATATGTATATATGCATATATTATATTGTTTTATACCGATTTAAACGAGTTATTTCGGTGAGGAAGACGAGAGGCGACATGTCTTGGCTCTTGGATTTTTTTTTGTATTTTAGTACGTCGCTGCACAACATTCCCTACGTTTCTTTCTTTCTACCCTTGACGCTGTACCATACACCTGTCTATTGTGTTCGACATGAGCTTACTTGTACTGGTGTGAAATACACCTTTAATATTGATAAATTGATGCGACTACGACGCAAGTACAATGATTTCATGAAAGTATGTATGTATGTGTGTGTGTGCCGTGTGCCTGCCTGCTAAATTGCTTACGGATTCAATCCTTTTGTCAGTAAGTTGTAGTAGTAGTATGCATGCACAGCACAACATAAAATATAGAAGGTAGTTAATGCAAAACTTCAGGCAACAGCTAATATTACCACTGCACTACTAATTGTGCCTTACAATTTGCAAGGCATTTTGTCAATCTCTTTGCTTCTCGTTAGTTAAATGATATGCAATGCTAAATAAAAAAAGTAGCCACATTTGGAATGTCGTGCAAAAAGATATGTGCAATATTTAACGTCGTATGAGCATCATATTAACTACGGTGTGGATGAGCTACTACTACCTGAGTAGTTTCTTATTGATTTTTTTTCTGCATTCTAATGATTTAGGAGATTTTGAATGTAATTAAAAGCGCACAATAGTGTTGTGTGATGTGTGATGTGAGTAGTAGTAAAACCAAAAGGGTTGTGTGTGGTGAACTAAAAATCCCAGAAGTCATTGGAAAAAGAAAAGAGTTCAAGTTGTATTGCATTTACTTGTCATATGTCATGTACAATGAAATAGAGATAGAATGAAATGAAATAAATCATATAAATTTTTACAACACTCTGTTTCAAGCATGTGTGTGTGTGTGTGTATTATAGGCACCTAAATGGATTTGTGTTTGTGGAGCACAACATAACACCATTTGAACAGGATGAGTGAACAGAACATAAAAACTCTGGAGATCAAAACAAACATTGAGCACGAGCAGCAGCAGCACACACGGTGTATAATATTGATCGCACAGCACAGAAACTAGAAAGCAACGACAAAAATAGTCATCTAGGCACCACATCCGTATTATTCGATGTGATGTGTATAATTCAGTTTAAAGCACACATTTCATTTCATCATTACTACACGTTTTGCCTATCACAACGACAGCAACTCTACACAACATTATTATTATTATTATTATTATTATGGAGGTGATCCTCCCTCCAATGGTGTTTTCATCGCTGCTCCCAAAAAGCTGTCGTACACACAAATACACAGTTTTGCTATCTGTTTAAGACCCAAGAGAACATCAAAATGTTGATATGCAAATTTTTAAGCATTTCTCCAGATTGATTAAAAGCACAAGATATTTTTAGCCGAGATATCGATTTTTTCAAGTGGAGCATTGTATAGAGGCAACGAGTGAGTGTTTCTACAGAGAACGAGATGCTGAGCTGGATGCAGGATGGAAGAAGATGGAAAAAAGGGAAGGAGGCTTTTGCCTTCTGCGACGGGTTTTTCATTTTATCTACCTGTTCTAAAATGTGGATGATAGATGATGGGCCCAGGACTATGGATCAGAATCATAGATATGAATTTTGGTCCTATGTGGTTCCATGTAAACGTTAATTGATAAAAATTACATAGGTGCATGATTTTTTTTTACTAAATCGCATTAATATATTTCCAAATAGTTTTCCAAGTCAAGCAAGCCCCCAGCAATGCCATGCTTAAAAATTTATTTTTTATGCTGCAACTTTTGACCACCTCAATGCTTTGTAATTGTTGTCTTTTCAATCAGTGAGTATCAACAATGGTCCTGTGAGAAAAGTGCAAAGCTGTTACTACCAGATAAAGCTGCTAGAGGGCTATGCTGTGCTGACAAACACGCAACAATAACTCGTTACCATGATGATGTTGATGATGATGGTGACGTAAGTAAGCAAGTACTTTTATTGTTGCGATTCTTGAGATAGGGAACGGAACAGAGTAGTGGTGGAGTCAATCTACACTTCACTTGTTCGTGTTCAAGCTCTATATCATATCAATTGGCTTGAGGCTACTACTACGCTAGATTACAACAACAAACGTAAGCTAACAACAGCAAACCTGTAATAAAACTGTCAATGAGTATGGTCATTGTTATCTTTTTTTTTAATCCCACTAGTGCATGCATATTCCCTATCCTGACGGTGGTAGTGGTGCGGTGGTGGTGGGGGGATTTGCGATGATAATGTGAATGAACGGAGAGAAGAGAAAAATATTTGCTTTTTACATTAAGCTTTGTTTGCACACCTATTGTGTGTGTATGCATCACACACAACAACAGGATTGCAATTACCGGTCATCATAAACTAAAAAGAGACCTGAATTAACCCTCATGTTTCTGAACAGGTATTTAATTAAGCAAACAAATAAATAAACAACGAATTAAACGCTGTAGAGATGAGCTGCAGTTCATCATAGGTACAAACGGATTTACATAAAATTGAAAATATTTTTGTAGGTACATGTTTCTGAACAGGTATTTAATTAAGCAAACAAATAAATAAACAACGAATTAAACGCTGTAGAGATGAGCTGCAGTTCATCATAGGTACAAACGGATTTACATAAAATTGAAAATATGTTTTTAGGTGTGCTCCTTCACTGCGCAAAAAGGAATCTTAATATCCAATTATGATTTATCAATACGTATTTTTTACTCCTTTTTTGTCATGTGATTTCTCATTTTTATCCTTGATTGAACTTCCAAAATGCTAAACAGTATCTTTCGTATAGACCTTGAACTTTTTTTGTCATGTGATTTCTCATTTTTATCCTTGATTGAACTTCCAAAATGCTAAACAGTATCTTTCGTATAGACCTTGACTGCAGATTGATCGGTCAAAGCATGCGTCATGGTATGGTCATCATCATGGTATACCACAGAAATGTACCTGGGTGTGGGTGGATGGATGAACAAACAACTTTAATGCAATACCTGTTAAAAAAACGTTTTCATCTCGGCACTCATGTTATAAGCTTTGTAAACAAATAAATCCAGCAGCAACATGATGACGCCATTTCATATTATTATTATTATTGTAAAACTTTCTAGAAACTATTTTGACAGTTGGTTGAAAACTCGGCTTATGTTTTACGTCGTGGTACTCTGCACAACCAATACAATATACAATGCTACGTTCCTGTCATACGAGCATGCATCTACCAGTTTTTAGCACGAATAAAAAAACCTTCATACTTAGTGTTGGCAGTTGGCAAATTTGCTATTAGTGTAGATGGATGTAACCTTTAATTTCAGCATCATTTTCTAGTAATTGTAAGTAGGGTTGAAAATAGGTTTTTATGATGCTCCCCCAACCTATTATAGTTTTCTAGTTAGCATTGCCATTAACTGCACTTTTTTGCTCCTTGCGTGCATCATTTTTGTTGGGGTTGCGTTTCTTGAAAGACATTGCACTTGCACTAAATCTCCGCATGGAAAACCCCATATTTGGCTGCTAAGCTTTGTCTTTATCCACGGGAGGACAGGACTAAAAATGTCGATGTACTGCGTAGTATTTACTTTTATTCATTTGACTCTAAAGTAAGTTTGTAGTTGGCAGCAATGCACACTTTCATCCAATTTGGTACTTTTGAGAATTTAAGACGCACAATAAAAATGTACCTCACTGCCTGTGGCCAAATTGGTCCAAAACCTTTGTTTAGGAACGATAAATTAGAAAGGTGGTGGTGATTACGTAAAAGGTATCAGCATATTCGAACATTTTATACCTTTTCTGGTTAATACGAATGTACCATGAGTGGCGGTTTAAAGTAGCGAATTTAATAGATTTGGTCGTGGACTGAACCTGAACCCCAAATCCAGGCATATGGTATATTACTTACAACTGACCACTGTGCTCATGGGAGTCTAGTGGGCTTCCCTAATCGAGAGACAACGCTTTACTTTCTTTGTTACAACGTTTTGCAAAAAGAATTTCTTCCTTTGTGGATTGCTCATGTCGTCTCTCAACTTCCGTTTTTGCTCTGGCACTATGACTCCTATGACCAATTAATTGCAGATTCTAATATTTACCCACTGAATTTGAGATTAAAATGTAGCCACCTAGACGTTATACAAAATCGTCCCTAATTATAAATGTACATCTTTTTTCTTTGTCTGGTTCTTTGTTTCCCAATTTTGTGTCGATAGAATTACAATGGATCACAAATCTCAGTTTTCTGTCAAGTTGAAAGTGATAGTTTACTTTACCTTTTGTTGTTATTGATATTTATTTTAAAAGATCCATTTATTATTCACTGTCCTTGGCATGACGCTTCATTTACACTGACATCTTTCCTGTTTCTTTCTTTATGGTTCATGTAAATTCACACTCCAAATTAGTTGCATCTTGCTTCAATTGCATTTAACTTGTCAGTCGCTATGTATGTAGGTTACATTGTTTAATTTATATTTATAGTCGTACAAACCCATAGTAATCTGCACCTCACTGTATGCAATAATGCAACAAAAACGGCATTTTCTTTCATCATCATTATAACATGTTGTACAAATTCGCATTGCCAATTTTACGCTACCCGTTCCGTTCCTAAGTAGATGTACATAACAAATTTACAGTTAGCCCGAGTCCTATTATTGGAAAAAAGATATAGCAAGGTACATGGTTTGAAACAAAAGAGTTGTCAACCGAAAACCAGCTAGATTGTTTCAAGTTTGTCTGTCTAGCAAATTTTTTTTAAATTGCGGTGTAAAAAAAATTAAAACAGTTAGTTAAGCTAAACAATTACAGATGCTTGAAAACATTGTGTAAAAATTTACAACAAAATTAATGACAAAGCTTGGAAAATAGAAATTGTGAAGTCTTTTAAAGTCAATTTCGCGGCTAAAATGATACTTTTAAAAATCCGTTTTAAACGATGCATTCCACAAAATCTTGCCATAATAATCCGCTTTCAGCATTAACATTAAGTACGACAATAAGTACATTGTAAAACTACATGCAAAATTCAAGTTTTTTGGCTAGCAGCCATTGAGGATTGAACGTGGGACGATTGTAAACGGGATCAGTTGCGATTTTCGCAAGATCGTTTTGCCTGCTCTCCCGGTATGGAATAACTACGCAGTTTTACTATTTGCCACATTAACAAGTACATATCGTATTAGTGCCTCTGCACACAACAAGAAAACTACAAAGACGCTTTGTTTCTCTAGGAAGTACATATCTGTATCGCTCGTATATTTTGCATGTATTTTTTTCACCTTGTATCATTTTTCGCCACCAAATATTCGCATTTGCAGAATGATTTGATGATATGACAGAAAGATCGATATACAAAGAAAAATGTTTGTATGTGTTTTTTGCAAAAATACAAAAAGAGTGAGGGAGAACCCACAACAACTATTAAAATGCTACGTAGCTCAAGTAAAAAATATATATTTTTTCAATGCTTAAGTACTGCTTTTGTCTTATTATTGCCAATTGTTTTTACTTTTTGCATAATTTCACGTTTCAAACTAATGCTAAATTACGGAGTGGTGAAGTATCTAAAATACGACAAGCTTGATAAAGACTACAATGATAAGTAAACAAAATATCATAAATAAATCAAAATCACACATCATCATACACGAGTGATTAATTATTATGAATGAACACTGCTGGGAGGTGTAACTGGCAGAGACAATGAGCTTAATTTAACTTGAATGACTGTACAGCATAGAGTACGTCGTGGATGCGACAGGGGTTTACCTCTGAAGAAAAATCATGTAACTAATTGAATAATACTGTGTGTATGTACAGTACGGCTTCAAAAGCAAAATCTAAAAAAAAGGTTCACTTCCTTGTGAAAAGTACAATGCAAAACATGTCGCCAATCGTGTGAAAAGAAGAATATACCTATTCAATTTAACCATTGATAATAATACACAAGTTGGTACATGCAACTTTGCCATCTTTTGCGTATTGCAATATTGCGTCTTACTGGCACACGGCATGGAACAGAAAACTGATTTTGCTACTGTCTTCAAAAGAAAGAGTTGAATTAGAAATGAAAGCATTCATACAACCACGATAGACTCTCCAGTGTCGCGTTACAGTAACACATTTTCAAATGTATATCAAACATTAGCCATTAGGTAAACCTGGTGGTGAAAAAAGTAGGACATTTTATGTCGCATATTTGGTCTCAGGATTAGCATAAATATTATGTATAACATAAACACTCATTCTTAAATCCCCGTGGCCAAATTAGGTACTTAATTGTAGGTAATTTCCAGACTCATTCCAGTGTGGATGATTACGTACTTCATATGACCAGATGTAACCCTGAAAAGTAGAGTGGTACGAAGAAATGCTAAATGTGAGCTAACATTTTTATTATTGTACCTACATTAATATTTTGACGATGATTGGTCTGACCGGTCTGCCACTTTTCAAAATCTAGCAGAGATAAGACTAAAAAAATATTTTGCAATGTAATAATGTAGGTATACCTATGTAAGTGTGAGTAGGAGGCAGAGAAGGAGAAATGATAGATTTGCAGAGATAAACTTATGCTGAACTGTAGTTTGAGTAACTGTAAATAGATGAGCGTGCATTCAAATCGATTTAAAATAGGAAGCGCACTTTTGAAATTGCTGGGACGAAATATGAAGGTTGATTTATGAGCAATATTAAGGAAGTGTTCTTGACTTTTTTCACTGCGGATTACACGAATGTGCCCTTTACAAGCATTAGATAATTTTATGGTTTTTGGAAGGGCTTTTTCTACGCACCATTTTTATTGTAGTAATGAAGTCCAAGACTATAAAAATAGCTATTACGGATGGGGTTCTTATCCTTTAAAAATTCTTACCAAAGTTGTCTGTTAATTTAACTATTTATTAAAATGCTAGTCAAAAGTAGAAGCACAGCAAATATATAACTCGTTATAAAATGAAAACGCAGGCCATACATTAATATTAAGAAAATGCCTTTACATATTTTATTCATATTTGTGTTGTCTATATGCACGCAATGTATGTACTGTAGCATAAAATAGAAAATAATTTGTAGTGTTTGATATTAAAAGTAAACAGTGACCCAGTAAAATAGTAAACTCGTTCGACTGGTATTTGTATGGTTTGTATGGTATATGGGTTTGCCTAGTCGTGTGAACATGAATTTTGCATGTTTGTATGCATGTACTAAATGTTGTGAACAATTTTTATCTTAAGAAAATCCTGCATAATTTTAAGTCAAATAAGTGGAATTAATATGTTAAGGGTATTTTCCAACAGGCTGTGCGTCGCGCCCCATCCCCATCTAAAGATGTAAACAATAAGCTGTACCTATTATTGGTGTTTAACGCTGCTACTTAATAAATCTAAAAACCGTGACCAAGTCCTAGTATTAGCTACCATATTTACAAATGTACAAAGTACTGCGGCAGACTGCCAGGAAACAGGTACCAGATAAGAACTATCAAATAATTTTTCAGTGACAATTTGTCGCTCAATAATAATACTAGTCTAGTCATTACCCTTTCGAGTGTACACACAGGGCATACTATTGAATTAAGAGCAGCACAGTCTGTCAGTTATACTAATCACTTGATGTTTACATACAAAGTCCGTTTAAATGAATTTTATTTCAACATCATTCACCGCACATCAGAATAAAAAGTTGATACTTTCACATTATATCACAGGTTATGTATATAATCAACTCACGCTGTCCATTAAAACTTCCCCATTAATCACCAGAAATCTCTTCACTTTCCAGACTTTCGCTAGAGACTTTTTTTTTACATTTTAGACGTTCCATTTTCCAAACACCTCACAAAAGGTTAGCAATTTTCAACTTAAATAGTTAATTATACCTGTAGATGTGTTTTCAGTAGTTCACCTGTTTGTACAAAAATACATAAGTCGACCAAGTACACACAATGACTATAATAAATTGTCAGAGCATTAAAAACTCTGATTTTTTAAATTTTAAGTAACCGAATAGAAAACACAGAAAGAAGTCTCTGAAGCAACATATTAAAATAGAATTTTACTTCCTTGTGCTAGACGCAGTTTTAATGTCATTCGTTATGAACTCATGTATTCAAGCAAAATATTTTTGAACTTACGCATGTTTTAACTAAACATTTACTACACAATTTTGTACGCCACATTTAAGTTTCGGGATACTCTCGGGAATAAATGCAGCGTGACTGGATGTCGTTATTGCATTTTTTAATTATTTGGTCAAATTATCAATAAATACGTAAATAAAATTTCATGAATAACGCTGAAAATTTCATTATTAAGAGCACATATGGTGCTACTTTATAATTTCAGTCTGTCCGTCCGTCCGGCCGTTGGCGCTATAACTCTTGAA
>JAHZMT010000301.1:0-17533 GCA_027743785.1 Sinhomidia bicolor
AAGAAAAAAATGAACTCAGTCAGAGAGGAAGGATGAGGAGGATGATAATGACTGAAATACGTAATTTGGTTGATGTTTTATTCATATAGGTCGAGGATTTTCATCTCATTTCATGAAATCGTCATGTACCAAGTTATATGAACCCGTAGTTTATAAATACCTACATACATATATACCTACTGCGTATTTTTTTAAAGGTGGGTATATATACAAACCCTGCTGCACATAGATAATAATAATAATAGTATGCTTCTTACATGGTTTGTAGTTCTGTTGGTGAGGATGATGATGACGATTCAAGATGATGATTTCAATTATGCATCAAGCATCAGTGAGCTTTGAAAAAACGAGAGCTGCTTTGCCTGCCTGCACTCATTCATATTGACTGACTGACGCTTGGTAGATGATAATGCTGATGATGAGGAATAATATCTTTTCCCGACAGAACCGCCGCCGCAACAGTCTAATGCTGCGTGTTGGTAATTTTTACAAAAAGAAAACAATGTAGTAAGAATAAAAGCATCTCCATTTTCTTGGCAGAGAAAAAAATTAGTACTTTTTTAGACCATCATCCATCATCATGCCGAGATATGATATAATATGCCATATATGTTGTGTTATACAGCGCAAAAAAATGGTGATGATGATAGGGTGTTCGATGACTATCAAGGCGGAATATTCCTTCTTTTTCTTATATTTAATGAATATTTCATTAGATTACCTTTGCATGGTAAAATATCAAGGTAGTTATGTTGAGTAATGAATATATATGCACCTGGAAAATAAGGGAAAAATACCTGGTAAAATGTGCACTTGTTTTATTGTTTTTATTTTTTATTATGTTAGCAAAAAGTGAAATTATTATTGTATTGGAGATATGTAATGCTATAACTTGTATACATATATTTTTGTGCGATTCTCATCATCATCATCATCAACCATTATATCATCATCACCGCAAACACCTCACACCTGACAACTGCAACAACCGTGTTTGATGTAGATGATATAAATTGGACCATGAAATCGACAATTATTTTTTCTCTCTATTCTCAAATGTTGAGACTAATTTTTTTTCTGTTTCACAATAATACGTTATCTTGATTCGTAAAACTGAAAATTAAGTTGTTGCTTATTATTCCATTAAATGTTATTACGTGACGGAGATGCCATAACTTGTTCATTGAAAAGTGGCAGTAGTAGCAGCAGCAACAGCAAGTAAGTAGCATGGTCAAGATTTATGTTCATTTTTTTCTGTCTGATGATATATAGGCTGTTATTTATTGCACACGGCTACCTAAAAGGGATTATGCATGTACAAAAAAAATTATGATTATTACTTTTTGGCAATGCATTGCCATACTACTAGTCTTTTATCAATGTATCTGTATTTTTCACAAATATGTATAAATGGTTTCTTTTATTTTGTATTTTCTCTTTGATGAGAGAATAATTAATTTGGTGTCTTACAAGGAAGCTTGTTATCTAAAAAAAAGAGAGTAAATGGTCATCATCATACCACAACCACGCTGCCCTGTACTACTGGACCATGTCATGAAATTTTTGATGATAATGATGATCTGATGGTCGTTTAGAGAATTAGGCAAATAAAATGTATAAAAATATAAAATTTAAGGGAAAAAAATTTAGTGGAATTTTTCTTTCATTTTTTTCTTCTTGCGTGTAATAAGTAACAATGAACTTCTTTAATGCTTTTTTACACACATGACAAGACTGTTGTTGTTGCTGCTGCTGCTATCATCTTTCCAACACATGTCATATGAGATGATCATGAAATATTATGCTGTTGAACCAGTGTAGTAGTGTGTTGTATGCCTAAAATAAAAATGTCAGATGACACTTCTAGATAAATAAATTGACACCCACGAAAAAGTTTATATGTGCATACCTACCTAAGCATGGAAAACATTTTGACATATTTGGTATGTTGCTGTACAGGGAATTTTTTTAGCATTTGTAACAACAGCAAGAAAAAATACAAAGTGATAAAAGGGTTGTGCAGTGCGCAAAGCAAGCTTTTAAAAAGTAGGCAGGTATCTTGCTGAATATTAAAAATACTAAATAGCTTACAAATTTATGTACAATGAGTGTGTACATACTCTCTATGACATATAATACGTGATCACAGATCAGTATCAAGTTTCAAGTTAGAGTATCTTGTTGAATATTAAAAATACTAAATAGCTTACAAATTTATGTACAATGAGTGTGTACATACTCTCTATGACATATAATACGTGATCACAGATCAGTATCAAGTTTCAAGTTAGTGAGTGTAATCTGATCGCTTGAAAGTCAAATAATAATTATAAATATTGCTGAAATAACAATGGCTTTTTGAAAATAAAGAAAATAAATGGCCATTTAACGTTGAAAGAATTTTTACAGCAAAAAAATATGTCGTTGTAGTAGTTTATTTCTTTTGTGTGAAAATACTCACTTTCTTATACGAAAAGTAAATTTCTTCCAAAAAATGTTATTCTTCTGAAATTGGAGAATTCAATTTACAACTTATTTTCACTCTCTTAACGATTATTAAACTTTAAACAAACCGTTACGACATTGCTAACAATTTCATGAAACTTCATTTTTACCGTTTTGGACTACTTCCAGACAGTACATCAAGTTGAGACGAAAAAAATGTGTTGGGTAAGTGTATGCCTAGTAAAAAATAGATAATAAAAATGACATTCACTATCAGTTTTTATAGCAAATCAATGTCATTTTACATTTTATTCTGATACTTAAACTTACATACTCACACATGAATAGTAAACTATTACAATATTTTTAAAACTTTCTGAAAAAATGTACAACCACATTCCAATATAAGATAAACAGAAAATATTTTTTCTTTCTTTCTGCTATTTTTTGTACAAAGACAGAAATAAAGAAATGTCATTTTAATTCTTTCCCAAAAATAAAACTAGTAACTAAAAGAGACACGATGATGATGATGATGATCACCATGCTATTTATTCACTTTTACTTTTCATACGAGTTGTGTGGCAATGCTTTGTAAAAAAGGTAAAAAAAAGAAGCAAATCCTTTTACCATGAACCTGACTGACTGACTGACAGACAGGCAGAGCTTTAAAAAAGTCTAAGTATGCAGTAGTGAGTGAACCCAGAGAGGAAAATGAAGGGCATTTTTTATTTTTTATTTATGGGTCATAAAATAGTTTACGATTCAATAAAACGGTTGAAATGCACCACCACACACAGAAAAACACTTACTTTACTACAGCACCACCACTGCCACCACCATCACCAGTTTATTTATATTTAAGTATGCTATAGTGCCTTAACGTTAAAAGGTATAAAAACTAAACTAGTAGACGCTTTTTTATTGTAAGATACCTTCACATTATATTATGTGCCTTGTACAATTTGACGAAATACTTTGCCATTTTTATAATAATTCGCAGAATGAAGAAGATTTTTTTATTACGTAATAAAACTCTCCTTAAAACATCCAGAGAATGAAGGATAAAGTGAAAACTGACTGTTTTACTAACTGTTTTTCTTGCCTTGATTTGTGAGGGAGTACCTTCATTCCTGAAAGTGTAACAGGGAGAGAAACATGTTCCAAAACGTGTTGTTGTTATTATTAGTCCTGCTGCTCCAACATTTCCATTTTATTTTAAACCAAGAAAAAATTTGTATTCTCAAAAGTTCATTTTTTGACGATTTAAATAAAAAAAATACAACTATTCTCGAAAATATTTCGTTTGTTCCAAATTCAAAAATGCAGCATCGGATTTGATTAAAATTTTGCGCTCATTTTGTTATTTTGTGTCAACAGCTTGAAAATTTCAAAAATTTAATTTTGAAAGTAGACCAAAAAATTGCCGTGTTGGCATAAACAGTTTTCAAAAAATATATAACAACTTGAACCCAAAATAATCTTGCAACAAGCAGCAGCATTCTTTAAGAATTTATTATTTTTTCAAAAATTGTTTTGCAGATAGCAAGAAAAAACGTGCAGTGACTTGCAGAAAATGTTACCAATGTTCAGTTCATGACACAACCCAGCATTCAAAAAATATAGTGTTTTGTTATCGTGCTCGAGTTTTGTTACCTTTGACGTTTGAGAGAATACATACGTTATAATTTTCTATCATACAATATGTGCGTATCTCGAGTGTGTGCTTGTGCAAAACAATCTTTTCTTCTCTGACTTATGTACTTTGAAAAAAAATGAAAAACAAACAACGACAAAAAAATCCACATTATTTTTCTTCTTCGTCCGGAGTAGGTATTATTTTTAAATTGTTCAAAGTGAAAAAGAAAAAAAGAAGATTATTACAAAAAAAGAGATAAGATCGTCTCCTCAAGTCTCGACTGCCATTTTTTTTCTCTCTCTTGTATTTTCTAGTAAGTAAGTAAGTAATAACGTTGGAAAAAACGAGATTTTAACGTATTTGCCAATTTTACATGAAAAATCCTTTACATAACTCAACTATCACTTTTTTGTGAGAAGGAAAATAAAATACATACTTGTACTTTGTATAAATACTAGGGTTGTTGCTGAAGGAATGATAGGTATGCATTTTTTTACATTTTCTTTTTTTTATCAGAGTGAGTTGGGTATTGGTTTAGTTTTAGCTGGTGTTTGTATATGTATATGTGTGTGTGTTTGGATAAAAAAAGAAGAAGATTGATCACCGATAAAATAATAATAATAATATAATGCAAGAAAGTGGAATACATAAAATACAAACGCTGCAAAAGCAAAGGAACAAAAAGCCGAGGAAAAAACCCTCTCAGCAGCAAAAGAAAATTACAAGGTAGAGTATTTTTTTAAGAAATGCTATGTATACGTACAATGCAAGCACCACCACCACCACAACAACAGCAACTACGCATAATATTGATGTGTTCTATTAAATGAATAAAAAACCATTTATATATTTTTTTTGTATAGAAATATTACGGAGAGAACGGAGAGTGGCATTTTGTGTAATAGCATATGATATAATAATAGTCCAGCGAGTCAAGAGAGAAAATAGAGAGAGAGAGAGAGAAGAGAAAAAATACATTGTAGTATTAGTTTTTTATGCAAACCATGCATTTACTTAGTTGATGATGATGATGATGATGATAGTGGTGGTGGTGGTATGGTGGTGGTGACCAAATAGTAAGTAGCAAAAGACTGTTTTGCTTGGTTATGTTCTGTTGATGTTGTTGATACGAGATTGAATTGATTACTGGATTTACGTGTGTGTGGGACGGACTGTATGACTATAAAAATAAAAGTGAATATTATGGTAAAACATGACAAGGGCAGAAATAATGTGAACGAAGAAGAAGTAAAAAAAAAGAAAGAAAATATTAAAAGAAAATTGTGGTAGCAGCACCACCACCACCACCAGCAGCAGCAGCCATGAGTTAACCTTTTTCAATATATTTTTTTTCGTACACACACACAATCTCGCTCTCTCTCTCTCTTTTGTGCAATATATATTACCATTACCTTTTTGCAGTATTATTATTATTATACCAGAAAAAAACGTACCACTTGACTTGGCTTTTTAATACTGTGCCATGAATTCTGCATTATTATGTAAACTTTTATAAGTGATAAGAAGGCGTTAAAACTCCATTGGAGTAAAATAATAGCAAGCGTAAGCAAAAAAATAATATGGAATGAATAAGAAACTGAAAGAGTGAGTGAGTGAGTGCTACAATCTGCAACTACTTCTTCATCTACTACTGCTGCTGTTATAAGGTTAATAATATTTAGTGTTGGCTGGTGCTTTTATGCAGTGCAGCTTTGGTAGACGACGACCATAATAATAATAATAATATTTACACAGTAGATTACTACTACAACAACTTGCCATGTCCTTCTTAAACAAAAAGATGATGATATACCTACCTCTACATAGTTGGCATATATAATAGCTGAACAGCAAAGCGGTAAGAACAAGAACAAGTGCGAATTTTGCACTTTACTTACTTTATTTTGCAATATTCAAGTTGAGTCTCAGTTTTTGCTGGGCTTTTTTTCTGTATGGGTATGTATGTATATCTGCTTGTGTATTTGATACTACTGCTGGGTATATGTATCAACTCAACTGACTGACATATAACTTTAGTGAGTGGCATGGCAGTGCCATTGTAAAATTACTACTAGTCTACACTATTGCTATTGCTGCTGCACTGCTTTTACTGTGTGCTGGCTAGTTGTTTTGGCGGCGTTGGTGCCACTATCACCATACAACAACTACAACTACTACTGGCTTACTTATTTTTTTCTTCTTCGTCTTATAATATTATTGGCAAAATGGACCGGTTGTGCAATTTTTCTGATAGTTATGGCCCTTGTAAATAGCCTGACCCAAACCTACCGCAAATGCAGATTGTGAGGTAAATGAATTCATTAAATTAAATTAAATGAGTACAACTTAAAGTTAATGTGCACAAACAAAACATTAAATTTTACGCATGTTATATATATTTTTTCACTACTGCTGCTGCTGCTGCTGTTGCTTTTCATATGATGATATTTTTTTGTTTCTTTCTTTTTTTTCACTCTCCACCTCCTTTTCATGTTTAAGGTTGATGGTGATAGGGATATGTGGGTTTGTATGTAAATGGAAAGGGAGAGAGAGAGTATGCATATTATATAGACGTGCTTAAAGTTTATAGACCAGCTTTTATCCTTCAAGTACAGCAAAAAATAAGGAAGATCATCCTGGTAAAATGTTGATTTTAATGCTGCAGCTACGCAAGCTAAGCTGAAGATATGTATTTTTTTATTTTTCTTGTTGAGGATGTACATAATAATGTGAATAGCATTTTTACTTGCTCATTAATTCATTCATTCTTTTCTTGACTTTTATAATATATTTTTCCCGGAATTATATATACTAATTATGTTACAAAGCAGGGATTTCATTAGCAATTAATTTCAAGTGAAAAACAGATGCAATCCGAGATTACTGTTTATTGAGGTATTTATTTGTTGATCGATTTTGTCGTTAGATTAGTTTGACATTAATTACACATGCTCTGTATTTGCTCTTTTCGTGTTTTTATACAAAGTAGAACTGTATCCCATTTAAATGTTAATATGTAGTCTACTTGTTTAATATTCATTAATACATGCTTAAATTAAGACAGGTAAAGTTTACTGTTCCCATTTTAATTGAAAATCATCATCGTTATCATCAGTTGCTCATTTAGCCCGTGAAACGACCGGACAGAAATAAGTTCATGTCAGGATGTGATGCACTGATAAAAGGACACATTAGTTTGTTTGATAAACAAAAAATTACCTACTACATTACGTATGTCTTGTCTCGGTAATTTGGTCGCGCTATATTATAGGCTGCGTTTTTTTGGATCATGTCAATTTTTATTTACAAATCATTATTCAAAGTAGAGCACAGGAACAATTGATTTCAACTCAGAAATAATACATTAATCTTTTGTAATCTCAAATGAATAGTAAGATAAGCATCGTCACAACGTATTGATGATAACAATAACAAAAGACTTATAAAATCACAAGTCAAAATATGCATCGTGGCAGTTAATCCAAATCGTCCACTCACAGTCAGTATTATATTTATAATATACTTACGCAAAACTATTATTTTGAATTTGGATAGAATCATGAAGACTAACTATTTGAAATTTTTAGTTTTAATTAACACGGTATTTCTCCCGTGTGCATATACCGAAAAAACTTGTTATGGTACCATTATACGCATAACAGCAGACGACAGTACGGAGGAAAATGTGGTCATACATACCGAAGAACTTGAATTTGACACGTCTAGCATGATCCTAGGAGTCAGCTTTGGGGATACTGAGCAGCTTGGAAGACTCCTGAAACCAGACATTGTTGTACTCGAAGCGGGCATGCGCTACGCCATAACATTCAAGCCCATCCAGCCGTACTTCACCGACATTGTTGACTTTGAAGGTTTTACATATATGCTTTCACTACCTTCACAAGGTCTCTTGATTGACGTGGCAGAACGTGACCAAATCCAGTGTTCCATCAGACTTGAGATTACTGACACGAACAACAGAGTTCCAGAGTTTAACAGAGAGGAAGACATGAGTTTAACAATCACAGCTCCTTGGAATAAAGAAGACCCACTAAATTGGAAGTGTGACGATAAGTTGTTAGTTGTAGATCAGGACTTAACAAGAGGCGAACTGATTGTTGTTTCAAGCTCCAGAGAACTACGTGGCGAGGCTGAATACGTATCTGAAGACCATCCGCATCAATTCGAAATCAAAATATACGCGGAGGATGTACTTGAAGTTGGAATTCACTCTTTCACGATCACGCCCAATGACGGAGTTAACGATGGGACACCATTGAACGTGGAAATTGTAGTTATGGAGGTGAACTGGTTATATCCTAGGTTTTGGAGTAAAGATGATTTTATAGACCTGTCAATCCTTCCAGCAATAGGCGAACTACTTCCTCAGACTAAATAGAAGCGTACGACCCAGACGAAGAATTGCCAGGGAACACAAAACGTGAATTTGTTTACGAAGTAGTAAGTCCCGAGGTCCCGTTGGAGTATGATGTAGCCAGCAAGATGCTTATCGTTAAGGAAGATGTCACCAAGTTTGCAGACCAGACTAAAGACGTGACGGTGAAAGCAACACAAGTGGAAACTGGAAATATTGCTGAAGCGAACGTAAAAATAAAATTTCCAGGACGTATAGCTTGAATCTATCTACATTTGGTGGCTACGCAGCAGTATGCTTTGTGATCAACTTACTTCGTAATAATCTGCAACTGAACCTTTTGTGACTGTAAAGGCAATACATTTAAAATGCTTCATTTAAAAAAGTTGTTATTTATCGTTAGGTGTATAATTAGTAGAAAATGTTCAAATGATAGAAGTAAAAGTTTTTTAAAAACCAGCAAGACTGGTTTGTATTTCATCAAATACAGTTTGTTTTTTACTATACTACTGGACCATTAGAAATTTACTAAACGGAAGCGTAAAATTATATTGTCTTTTTAATTAACATGAATGATGCCATGTTAATGAAACATTGCACCAGCTTACGTTACATTTGTTGCAAAAACGAATATCAGCTTCAATTAAAATTTTGCTGTTTTTATCATGTAGCAAGTTAACAGAAAATGATAATAATAAATGATTAAGTGAGGTTGCTTGTGCGCTGATAACATTTTTTAAACTTAACGGCAAGCTGCATGTATTTAACGTACGTTACTTAATGAAACTTTTCCATTAAACAATAAACTGATAAATAATTAACCAATAATCCGAAACCAACAGTAGTCGGTTAAAAACAGGAAATTATTATTATTTTTTCTCCTCATCAAATTTCTTTTTGTTTGCAAAAAAATATAATCCTTGGGAAAAGGTGCAAAATATCTACTGGGAAATCATAAATGGCATACGCAAATATTATGATACCTCAACTAATTATTTTTTAAATAGAAAATTTATACTAGAGAAAAAGATAAATACTGCTAATATTATCATTTACAAAAAAATCAAAATAGTAGTTCAGACATACTATTGTAAAGCACGTTGAAAACTCACAGATTATTATATAACGATATACATACATACCTATACATATGTATATTATGTAGCATGTAGTTTCTTTTTTTAATTAGCACACTACCTACCTACCAACTGTGATCGATCGTAGATGATAAGCCAGTTTGTTATTATTACTTAAATACCCCATTTTTCTTTTTTCTTTAAGAATGGAACGTTTTACTAATGGAGAAAAATTCAACCCAAACAAAAAATATAATAATACCATGTATAATGCAAACTGTTCATAAAAAAGTCTGCAGTTTTTCCTATTTTATGTACATTTATATATGCGCACACATTTGTATGCTCTCCTCTTTTTCTTACATTCTTGTTGTGCATTGTGTAATACAATTTTATTGCACGCGTTTTCTATAAAGGTTATCGTATTTATCGCCTTTCCGTCCGTCGACATCTCTGAACACGTAGTAATCCTCAACCACACACTACTACTACAACAACAACTACTCGCTATGCTGACGATGCTCGTCTTCCAAACTCGTTTCATATCAAGGCTACTTCTCTCTCTCTCTCTCTCGTTCAGCTCTTTCTGCTTTTTTTTACACTTTTCTCTTCTCTTGCTCATTTCACACAACGGCAGCAGCAGCAGCAAAAGCAGCTTTGGGTTGGGTTGCTTTAATGGCCGCCACGCAAGCGTTTCCAGCTCCTTATATCACTGGCAGGATGCTTTACAAAAAATATACCCTGGCATTTGATATAACAGCAGCAGCAACCCAACCAGTTCTTCTATGCCTTTTTGTAATAATAATAATAACATTCTCTCTTCTCCTTTACTGGTTTTCCCTATGCCCATGCTCGCTTCTTTACGTATTTTTTTTTCTTCTCTTTCCTTCTTTTTCCTATACAAACATGCTGTTATTATGTATCCAATAGTATAAATGCGCTCGTTCAATCTCTTTTTACTCTTTTTTTTCCTCCCTTCCCACTTTCATTCCAACACTGGCATCATCATCATCAACAACATCGGCATCATCTCAAAATTCAAACCGTGCATGTTCTAGAATCATTGAATACTTTTTCGTCTATACACACACACTTATAATATGCAACATTTTATATGCATACATATACCTATATCATTCCATGTAAAGCAATTGTATACAACAGACAGATTCATTACTACTACTACCATTATTATTATGTATATACACTTGTTATCAAGTTCCTTGGAGCATGATGATGTAACATTACATTCTACTTTACACTTTCAGACCAACGCTCCAATACACATGAACGCATCCATTTATGAACGTAAGAAGTGTATACACTGCACATCATCATCACATCACATGGATAACAAACTATGGAGAATGTATAGGAAAGAGCGTCGTTCCCGTTGTCGTTGTTGTTGTCGTCGTCGTCCTCGACGTCGTGTGTGTGTGTGTGTGTGGGTTATACAAATAGACATGTACACGTCTTTTGTTTTGTTCTTTTGTTTGTTACCCCCTTCTCTCTACCCTTTGCTCTTAGGAAAAGAAAAAAAGGCCGTCGTCGTCGTTTCAGTTGCTGTTTGTTGCCTGCAGGAAAAAAAGGCCGGCTTTATTCTACCATTCTTCTTGTTATTATTTTACAGAAAACTAGAGAAGGAAAGAGCGTCGTTCCCGTTGTCGTTGTTGTTGTCGTCGTCGTCCTCGACGTCGTGTGTGTGTGTGTGTGTGGGTTATACAAATAGACATGTACACGTCTTTTGTTACCAACCCCCCTTCTCTCTACCCTTTGCTCTTAGGAAAAGAAAAAAAAGGCCGTCGTCGTCGTTTCAGTTGCTGTTTGTTGCCTGCAGGAAAAAAAGGCCGGCTTTATTCTACCATTCTTCTTGTTATTTTACAGCAAACTAGAGAGAAAGACAGAGAGGGTATAGATGTGTGTTTGGATTGTGGAAAAAAAGAAAAATAAATACGCAGACTTTTTTCTATCTATCTACCTACCCATCTATTCGTTTTATACTGATGATGATGATGATGACGATGATGAAAATGGTCAATAGGTATACATCTTGATATTATTTATATGACTTGTGCAAAATGATAAAAAAATGTATATATGCTGCTAAATACAAATGCACATTTTCTTTTTTTAAAAAAAAAAAAGAAAAAAATACTCTTCTTTCTGTGAAAAAAATAAAATCTAAAGATTTATCCATTTTAGCTTGTTAATTAAACCTGATGAAAAATGTCTATTAGCAATCTAATCTCTATTTTAAGTAACAAGATAAGTAATAGCTCAAAAAATATTTATTTATTTATTTTTACATACCTCTCCGTCTGTCCTACAATTTATGCACAACTAGAGATTTATATATAAATATAAGCTACTTGATTACGTGCACACAAAAAAATGATGGAAAAAATATTCTCATTACTTTAATCTCTTTTCGGTTTGTTTAATAGCTAGAATTTTTAAAAGGGATGCATGGTGGTGGTAGTGATAGGAAAAAATAAGACAAATAGAATGAAAGCATAGTTTATGTTTTTGCCATTTGATAAGTAAAATCATTCCGTACATATTTCTCGATGATGAATGAATGCAACTTGCAAAGAAGTTGAGCACTTTTTATGATGATTTTCGTGCACCAACATAATAGTAGTACAGAAAAAATAAGCGTAAGCATGCACCAGTACCAGCAGCAGCACAGCAAAGCAGCGTGTTTATAAAAATGCACTCTGTGTGTGGTCTCGGTAAACTATTGCTGCTGCTTGCTAGAAAAGTGATGCCTGCTGCGTTTTCTTAAAGACATGCAGTAAAAATGGTGGTCGTATCGTCGTAATCATTGTTTTCTTCATAGTGCTGCCTACTATGGTTTAACTCTTGCATTACGACGCTCAGCTCAAGTTCACAATATGAGATGAGATCGATTTATTTTTACCTGGTATTCTATTATTATTTTGTTTGTTTGTCTACTGCTTTGCAATGGTATTCTAATGAATAATATATGCTTGTAATAGGTATTATAAGATGTACGTGTAATAGTATTGATTGGTTTTAATACATTTTTGTTGTCTGTAAAACTATTTCACTTGTAATCATTTTAAACTGTCATCAATGTTTTTGGTCATGTTGCTTGCACCAAAAAAAGAAAACTTTTTTTTGTACAATCTCAACCTAACCTAATCTACTATGAAAAGTATAGTGAAAGCCCGTGTAAATCGCTTCTTTTTTTCTTCTTTTTTTTCTTCCCGCTCTGAAATGACATTATTTTGGAAAGGGTCATCATCTCATCACCACCAGCCACAAAATGCATGATGCTCGCATACTATATACACTATACAATAAGCGATCAACGGGGAGATGACCATTAACGATAAGAATTAACAGCGTTAATATGGTCATTACAAGCCACTCAATGGCTTCTCTAATGGACAATGGGTTGTTTCAAAAGGGCATAATGGTGAATGCACTTATTTTCTTCAATAATAATAATATTTTGTGAATTTGGTCAGCGAAAAGAGAGGAAGAAGAAAAAATCTAGTGCAGTAAACACAATGGTGTATATAGCGTGTATATATGTATATATACTCGTTGATTACTGGAAGGGAAACTTTGTAATAATAGACATGCTTGCTAAAGGGATATATATATATATGCTAGACAAACGGATCATCATGTATATTATTGGACAACGGTAGGGCAGTGACAATATAGATAAACTGCAATGACTTTGTGTACTACTGGTATTGGGTGAAAGTGGTATGTATGTTCTTCCTCATCTTGTATCACAGGCTATTAACGCCTTTCATCGGTCAATTCGAAGAGAGATTAGATTGTCTTTTTTTCGGAATTGTTTTGGCACAGAAGAAAAAAAAAGAAAGCTGAAAAGAAACATTTGAGTTGCTTGATCTTTGCTTGCTTGCTTGCTACCTTGCATATGAACGTCGCATGTCTCTTTTTGTTAAATATAAATTCATTGAAATATAGAGATATTTGTATTATCTGTTTATTTTGATGAAATGTATTTAATATGCGCAGTAATGTATTGATTATTTTACCAGTTTCTTTTGTCATAGGTACCGTATCTGTATATAATGTTGATAAGACAGAAAAGTAACTTTAAATATTTAACTATAATATGATTTGAAACGTCTGTGTTTTTTTGCTGACCAAATGTCGAACGGTTTGGTTAACTTAGAATAAAAAAAATATTGAAAGCTAATAGTAAACAGAACAGAAGCTGACAAAAAAAGGAGAGAGGACACATTATTATTTATTATTATTTTTGCTAGCTTGGATATTTATGCTTGCTCTGCTTGTTTCAGAATTAAGAAGAAAGGGAATGTAAAATGAGAGAGTAATCGGATGATAGTATTACTACAGCCATTAGTAGAACATTTTTTTGGAACAGCCAATCTCTTGGCACAATCAGATTACTATTACTTTGTCTTGAGTAGGCGAGTTTTATTTGATTTCATCCTATTCAGCTTTTATGTGTCAATATATGTAAGTAAGTAAGTATGTGCATGATAACAGGATACCTTCTGCTGCTGCTGCTACTACTCTCTCTCTCTCTCTCTCTCTATTTGCAATCACTTTTATTCACTAGTAATATTCACATAACACCTTGGTTCCATTTTCGATGAGATTTTTTTTTTCTTGATTACTACTACCACTAGTACTACTACATAACATACAAAAAAACACATAATAAGTACATCCCTTTTAGCAGAAGCAGCAGCAGTAGAGCAGTGCTAGTTCCAGATGGTCTTAATTCCTATTTACTATTTCCAGCAACAGAAACTCTCTCAGAGAAAAAAAATTGTCAAGTATTTTGTCTACTGTCTAATAATACTCCACAGATATCTCTCTATATTCCCATGTCTAACATAAGAAAAAGAATTCAATCAAAGTTGGCCAATTTGATTAAAACCTAATCTCCTAAAAGGTTTTTATCTACTTTAGTCTGCTGTTCAATTCTCCTACTACTGCGACACGCATCAAAGCACTGCTGCTGCTGCTGCTGCTGTTCCTGTACTCACATCTGACTATGTACTTACCTTTTACAAAGTTTCAAACTCACAGACAAAGCCAAACCACCACAACTACAACTACTACTAGTTATATATCTACATATATAGAAAAAGCAAAGATTTATGTATGTTTTTTATACTAAATTAAAACTACAAGCTTATTCCAATCATCTATGTATATATCTGCATTTTATGTACTACTTTACTTTGGACTTTGGATTAATAATTTAAGCTACTAAACTTTCCATATAAGCTTGTTATTTTATTATTTTGCTTGCAATGCGACAGACAGCTCATTACCTAAATGAGTAATGCTTAACACAGCTGTTNTTGCTTGCAATGCGACAGACAGCTCATTACCTAAATGAGTAATGCTTAACACAGCTGTTACTACTGCTGCTGCTGAAATATTAACATAAAATGAATGATGTATGTATATCATCTGTCACTCAATTATAATAATAATAATAATAATGTTCATTATTCATTCTGATCGAAATAACAAAAAAGGAATTTAAAATTGTTCAAGAAGGATGAATCAATCACTCTTAATCATTTTTATGACTTGCATCATCTCATCGTCATCTTTGTCCCTTTTTTGAATGGGGTATAATATAATATGGTATAGTAATAAAAATAGTGAAAGTGCAATTGTGATGACAAACTATGTATGTATATCACCACTCACCAGTACTGCCTACTACAATTTTAAATACACTTTTTCTTTTAAAGTGGCACTTTTACCAGATTAAAAATCGCATTTCATCAAATATTCCATTTAAACGGCTATAATGTTGTCTTCTATATTCTTTTTTTAGTGTTCAATAAAAACCGCCATTTAAATGCAACTTCGATGATGATGCCACCACCATCGCCATCACCACCACCACCACTGCTGCTGTTGCACTACTAATGCATGTGTTGTGTAGTAAAAAGAAGCAGAAGCATCATGCTTTAATTCTCCAACCAAAAACTGCTGCTCTTCATTTCGATTTTGAATGACTTTGATTTCCTTGCAATGAAATGAGTTTTTGTTGAATGGGAAAATGGAAAATATATAAGCATTTTTATTTTTATCACATTCCAATATTATAACAGCAGCAGTAGCAGCAGTAGAAACACATTTATTCATTCATGGATTTTCTTTTGAAATGAAATTTTATGAAAACTGCTATTTTATTTACCATTTAATTTTGAAGAAAAAAAATAAATTGTTTCTTGCATACGGAGACGGACGGAGATAGACAGAGGAAAAAGAAGAAGAATGCATTTTGAGTGGTTGTTTCTTTAGATGTACATGTATAAATAAATATACATGTTGTTTGTTTTGCCTTTTTGAAGAATGTGTCTCTAGTTGGTATTTTGATATGCAAACATTAAATGCAATAAGAGAAAAGGCTACTGCTGCTGCTTCTGTACACACAAACAAATAGTTAAAAAGAGAGAGAGAGAGGAAGAAAAAGTAAACTGGGAAATGAATGGCGGAGAGAGAAGAAGAAGAAGAGAGAAAGAAAGAAGGAGAGAAATGGTAATTTTATTCGTTCAAAGCAGGCAATTTACGCATTTAAATTCCAAAATGTAATCAAGATCTCCCTTCTAGATACACCATTTTCCACTCTCTCTCTCTCGCACACACACACACACATTTTTGCATACAGAATCAAACATTTTCCCGTGGTCCATGTGATGTGCTTAATATAAAGGAAAAGAAAATATTGTGCTGCTTTGTGTGTTCTCTCTCAAACTAAAATGTGTATTCATGTCCTCCCTTTTTTCTACTTTACAACCACCACATTCTCCTCTCTCTCTCTCTCTTATTTCCTCCTCAGAAAATTTTCTCCTTCCAAAAAGATTAAAATTGAGACCGGATGGTGCTACGTTTTAAAAGGAGCAGAGCAAAATAGTAGCAACAACAACAACAGCAGCAGCAACAAAACAAACTTTTTTTTGGCTGGGTTTAAACTTTTTTAAAAAACGAATATATATGAACGTTGAGCGTTATTATTGCTTTTGCTTCATCCATTTTCTACTACTCCTTTTTCTTCCTTCTTCCAACCCTTTTCCCTCATTTACATTACTTATTCCACCGCTTATGCCATTACATAGTTGTGCTGCTGTTGCTGCTGCTACACCAAACTACTTCTTCGCCCTTCTGCTCTGCTCCCACTGCTGCTACTACTACTTTTAGGTGCTGTTGAAATTATGTATCCAAAATGTAAAATTTTCTTTTTCTCCTTCTTCTTCCTCCTCTTGCACTTCCTATGCTCTGCTCTTATTATTCTTGAATTTCTTTCGGAGACAAACATAAATCATGGACAATGAGTTTTCGGAGACTTTCTGAATTTCAAACTTTTCCATGTTCAATTACAAGGCTCTCTCGTCTTCCTTCCTCTCTCTGTCTATGTTACTGTAACTTAACTTGCCTAAAAGTTGAAAATCTCTTGCTCTTCTCTTCTAAAATAGCTTTTCCTAAATCTTTTCCAGCTCTGCTAGCATCACATTGGGATTTGCATTTTAAACCAACCTGACATTCCAATATTATTACAGTCACATGGACCAGCAGACGTGGCAGCAGCAGCAGTAGCAGTCTGCTCTACCTACATAAATTTATCTATATGCAAAACCCATTAGCCATATGCCGACTCCGTTTCCCTGTCTTTTTTTCTCTCTCTCTCACTCTCTTCCCTTTCTTCCTACAACACCTACACCAAAACGAGTACAATCTAGTGCCAACTCTACTAATGATGGTGCTAGTCTAGCAGAGAAACGGGGACTGGGACTCTTTAGGCAGAAAAAAATAAAATAAGTAGGTAGGTAGCAGATCGAAAATAATATATACCTATCTACCTATATATATGTACATATGCGTATGTATATATGGTAGGATCAGATCCCATATCAGTAAAGTCATTTATTTTTTTCCTTCTCATTTAATCCCGCACGGTGAACTCTGCCACAAGAAGTGATACAATAATGGCACTTC
>JAHZMT010000302.1:0-10951 GCA_027743785.1 Sinhomidia bicolor
CCGTCTACTACTACTGCTACTACCCCTACTTTGCAGTTTCTTTTTTTTAAACAGGAATAGTAACTTATTACTACCGGTGATGGTGGTTGGTATAGACCGCCAGCGTCTTGTTGGTCGTCGACGTAATAAAAGTGATTAGCATTCCATTCCATGACTCAAGCCAAAAAAGGAGAAAGAAAGAAGAAATATTGTGAGCTTTCTTTTTTGGTATAAAACATAACATGAGTAGTATAAAACTTGCTGTGTGTGCATTCTACATACAAAGTGCATTGGATTATTTTTTGGGATATTATTATTATGATGTTTGGTGCATTACTCCAATATTTTCTTAAGAAAAGTAAAACTTATAAGCTGAAAGAGAAAGGGAAAGAAGTAGAGAGAGAGAGAGAGAGAGGAAGTCAACTAGTCTACGGGAAAGCAAACGACTTGTTTCCTTTTTTCTTTGCTTGTCTTCAGACATTCTCCTCTTCTTCTTCGTCTTGTTCCACCACAAGTACGAAAATGTACACGTTTGCCATGCTTGTAGGTATACAAAGTTTTTTTTTCTTTATTGCGCTTACTTTCCAGTTTGCCACTATCATCATCATCGTTCTAGCTTGTTCTCTTCTCTCACAGAGAAAAAAAGGAAAAGGTCATCGTCATACATTACTATTATTATTATTACTACTACTAGCAAAGTGTATAACGACTTGTTTCCTTTTTTCTTTGCTTGTCTTCAGACATTCTCCTCTTCTTTTTCGTCTTGTTTCACCACAAGTACGAAAATGTACACGTTTGCCACTCTTGTAGGTATACAAAGTTTTTTTCCTTTATTGCGCTTACTTCCCAGTTTGCCACTATCATCATCATCATCATCGTTCTAGCTTGTTCTCTTCTCTCACAGAGAAAAAAAGGAAAAGGTCATCGTCATACATTACTATTATTATTATTACTACTACTAGCAAAGTGTATGCATTGAATTGAACGTGTGGTGTGTTCAGTGCTGTGTGGACATGCTTCGGTAGCCATGTATTCCACATCCACACAATTCTTTTCTCTTTTCTCCCGCTGCCTGCTTGCCTTTTAATACGTTGTCTTTTTTTCGCCTTACAAACTCATCTCTTTCTCTCCGCCGCTGACAACAAAAATGGACGCTTATAATAATAATAATAATACCAACATAAAAAGTGGATGCATGTGTTTTAGTGGCAGTAATAACGTTGCTGCACATGACATATGTCCGAGAGTCTGAAATAACTATACATTCTTTCTCCTTCTCTCTCTCTCTCTCTAAAAGTACCAGTAAGTAAAAATCTACACAAAAACGTACACACTCAGACACACACGCTCCGCTCAAACAAAAAATAGAAGAACGAATCTACTTTCCTTCCACAGAAAAAAATCCTACTTGCTACGTTTTTTCGAAATATTATATTAGTTTTTTTGGGGTATATCCACATATACGTACATATAACCAACCACAGTAGTACCGTCGACGCCACCACCACCAACCACCACCATCAAGACTGTTGCTTGCTTGCTTACTCTTTCTCTGTGTCTCCCACTCTCTCTCTGTCTCCGTCGTCCTCAACAAAAATTTCTGTACTACTTTACCATTTTCCTCAGCCAAAAGGAAACTCACTCAGGACACGACGACACACACACACACTACACTGTTGTACAAGCAGCAACCTTAGTAATGCAGTATATATGCTTATGTGTGTATTTTCAAACTGGTGGACTCCATTATTCGTTACTGCTCCCACAGCTCCCTTAATAACTCGGAGCAACGACAAAGTAATGGAGCACATAAGAGTAAAAGCAAACTCGGCTGAAAAGGGAGAGAGAGAGAAAGAAAGAGATGCAATGCACAACCAAAAAAAATCTCTACAGTCAACACACACTCACACAACATAACAGTCATTCATAAATGCATATACCTACATAGCCATAAATATAATAGACAAACAGTTTACACTTTTTATATAAGTAAAAACACACACACACAAGTGTACTTTATGATTATAGCTTATAGAAGAAAAAAGAGAAAAAAATATAAAGCTCTACCACCATCACCACCACCGCTATACTCCTCATCGTCCTTTCTCTCTCTCTCTCTCTGCCATCATCAGACTTAGTCCCCCTGTTTATTTTATTCCTGGAGCTTTGCTCTGCTGGGCTTTTAATAAATAGGTATATTTGTGTCATATGATATTACCAGTATAAAAAGAGAATGCTGCTACTCTACTACACAGTCACAGCAAAGCAGGAACAAGAAAAAAAGAGGCAACCGGGCAAAGAGAAAGAGAGCTGAGCTAGGCGGAGGACGACGCATGGAAATAGATGCAATATTGTACGTCGTCGTCCTCGTAGTCGTAAAAAGAGTACATTGCTCTCCTTTCCTCACATTTTCCATTTTTCCCCTTCTCTTTCATCCTCTGCTCTGCTCTGCTTGCTACTTGTGTGTGTGTGGGGGGAAAAAGGTACAAGGAACTATAAGTTTATAAAACTAGTGGATAGCGTGCTGGTGCTCCCTGACTATTGCCATTTCTTTATGTGTGCTTATATGCTACTTATATTATGCTGGACCAAAACTAACAGCCGGTTGTCGGTTCGGCTGAGCTGTTATAAAAAAAATTGTACCTATAAAAAAAACTACCCATCATGTTCTTTACCTACCTACTACACACACACACACAACAGAGTATTGTAATATAGTGTGGGCTTTATAATGATGATGATAAAAGAGAGAAAGAGAGAGAGAGAGAGCGAGAGAGAAGGATGGAGTATAAAAGGAGGAGTGTTTCAACAACAGTCCCAGATTAGATTACACCACAAAACACTTCATTCAACATTCAACTGGCGACTCAACCTCTCATTTTCCCTGACAATTTTCCATTCTTTCTGTGCAACAGCGGTGTGGTGATGACGATGATGATGATAGTGGTGGCGGTTTGCTGTAGTGTACATAAAGAAGAAGCAGGAAAAAAAAGAGCTACTTTTTGTTTGGCGACAATGGCTTTGCCACCTTGTTTTCTCTCTAATGCATTTTCCCTGGAAATGTTCTCTATCCTTTGGAATGGAAGTGCTTTCAAGGTATGTACATTGTAGTTGGCTGGACCTACAAACTTTTTGTAAATATAGCAGATAGCTAAAAAAATAAAATAAACAATGTAGAGAAAATCCCTTGACGCAACTACACATCCTCATAATACATAAATTGCAAAAAAAGAGAGTAAAATATTTTAAACAAGAGGAGAAAAAAAGTGATCAGATTACGTGGCGTGCGCAATAAAGGAAAATATTTTGCAATAAAAAACATTCCTGGAATGGAATAGAGTTTCAAGCATTTGTTTCGGTTTGGTTTTGTTTAACTAAAAATACGTTTTTGTCAAAAAAAATAAACAATTTTTTTTGTCGACTGTCGTTAAATACATATTGCAGGTTACTTACCTTTTACATCATCATAGTTTATATCTCAGCTTTTATTAAAAAGCATTTTAATTCCATTTTTTTGAAGTAAATTAATACCTGCACACAAACAAGCTTGTTATGGCCTTTTAGTTACTTACACTAGCATTATTATTGCTTGCATTGCAACATGGATACTTTTACTAGATATTTTACTATCAGAAAGTTACTTTCTCTTTTCTGCCACGCACCCCTACTCCATACCATAAACACCACAAACTAAATATGTAAGCATGTTTTCAAGGCAAGATTATCAAAAAACTTGTCGGTTTTGTTTGCTGTGGTTGTTCTCTTCTGTTTAATATGCCCATATTATATACCTACTCACAAGCTAAAGGCTTATACAACTTTCACTTACTTTTTTTCTTCTTTTTATTCAAAAGTCATATATATATATAGCTCATCATGATGAAAGTGGTAGCAGTGTTGATATACATGTGTCGAAAAAACAAAAAAAAAATAAGTGAAGAGCCTTCTGATATCCTTTCACTATTCTATCATCTCATCATCGGCAGCCAACAAAACATGCTTGTTTTTTATCCAGCAACGCAAAAGCCACTGACATTTTTTTTTCTCTTTTTACTTTCTCTTCCTACCCAAAATTTTTCATCTCTGCTTGTTTTGCTTGCTTGCAAGTTTCTCGCATGTCCATACACATAACCTTGTCTCTAGCACAAGAAGGCAGAGAGAAAGTCGGAAAGTTACACTGGTTTAACTTGGCTTTTGGTATACACGAGAAGGAGACTATCACATGACGAGAGTGAAAAGCATCCGCAAAATTCAGCTAGACTTTCTCCTACTACTACAACATCCTGTGATGATGATGATGATGATAGTGTGCTGGGTGGCTATACAGTTTTCTATTTCCCTTTCTCTTTGCACATGACGACGCCAACGCTGCATTCCTCTCGATTTTCGTAGAAAACTAGAATAAGCGTAGACGAGGAAGAAGTGGAAGTAGTAGCAAGAGGAACGTGCTTCTACGCAAATATTATTTTACTCTGTACCAAATAGTTGTCGTCCTTCACTAAAGTTTATACGTAAGTGTGCATGTACATATATAGCTTTGCTATCTCTTTTCTGCCAAGTCTGCCCGAAATGGGTTTTCCATTGATATAGGGCAAGTACGTGTTACAAACCTACCAACTCAAGTACCCTTTACATTTTGCTCTATATCATTGCCAATAATAATAATAATAATAATAAGCGGATATAAATGTTTGGGTATTGTGTTCCATTTTTTTCTTTTGGGCATGGCCAAACGAAACATGGATATGAAAATGGAAAGTTGTGTTGTGCAGTGCTGCTGCTGTTATAAGCATATATATGTATAGAAAGTATATAAGTAGCAGGATTTGTTTCGGAAGACGGAGCACCACATCACATCCCAAAAAAATAGAAGAGAAGACATTCAACCAGACCATACCAAAAAAGAGAAGAAACACAGCAGCAGTAGCAGCAGACAACGAGGCAAAAAAGAAAATCGAAAGGCAAAGAGCAGAGCAGAGGCAGAAACAAGATTTATATTTTCATGGAGCAAGAAAACATTGAACTTCTTCTTCCATTGATTCTCTATTGAATTCCTTGTGTTCCGATTCTCTTTCTATTTCACTCACTCACCCGCTTGCTCCATTCCTTTCTCTCTCTCTCTCTCCCTCTTACACTTTCCCTCTCAAGAACAGTTATCATGTATCAATCCAGAACACAGCACACACACACACACATCCATTCACATATGCCATTCACATTGTGCTACTTTTTTTCTTATGAAGCTAGCTCTCTCCTTCCTTTAGATTGGGAAACCCCTCACATCTCTGCGGACTCTTTTTCTGCACACTCGCTTTCTCCAGTCAGTCACCAGCAGAAAACACACACACACACACACTCGCATTCCTTCTCTCTTTTCTCTTCTTCCTTTCCCATCTTTCCAAAATCGAATCATGTGTTTATGGATCCCTCCACATATGGATGAGCTTTTTCCTCCTTTCTCTTGATGCATGTAGTATGCATATTGCACGTGGTTTGTTTTTTATCCCTCTTCCCCCCCACCGCCACCACTACTATATCCATCCATCCATTACATTCTTTTCTGCCTGTCTACTGTAAGTAGCTTATGTGTAGTAGTAGCAGTAGCGAGAAAGAGTGAAAAAAAGAGAAAGTAAAAGAATTTTCTCTCTGCTATACCTTCGCTATAGTATACCAACAGCAGGGCTCACATAACGAGAAAATAGAAAGGATTAAACTTCATTTTTATTGCTTTGTGCTTGCGTGGATGTGGAATACCGCTTAAATTGGGCATATATTTATGTATGTATGTATGTATACACAGGCACCTCGAAGCCAGCAAGTGGGGAAAGCATACAAAATATTTTTATAAGAAGATGAGATGAACACCAGAGCAAACAGTGCAGATAGGTATGCATACAAAAAAAATAAAAATTTATACGTCGACCATACACCATCACCGCCGCCGCCGTCATGCATAACCACCAATAATAGCAAGTCATCACAACACACTTTTTTTCGCAGTAGACGAGGGAAATGGGGATATGGGAATACAACGAAAAAAGAAAGAAAAAACTGTGTATGAAAAAGAAAGAAAGTCCAGCATGGAGCCCCACCACACCACCTCCACCACCAGAAACAAAATTTACGCAAATATGGAAAGAAAGTAGCTTTTTGCATGTCTTCTCGATTTTTTTTTCGCTCTCACAAAACAAACTTGCTTGCTTTCCTCTTCCTCTCCACTTTGCTGTTGTAATATAATAATATATCCGTGGCCCTGCATGCATGAAAGAAAGCTTGTAGTAGTCTCTTTCTCTCCCTCTCTCTCTCTTTCAGAAAGAGAAAGATCGATACACAATTGCCCAGATAGCATTATAACTTGACTTTAACAAGGAGTATGTATGGTGAAGTAGTAGCAGCAGCCATATATCCATTAAAATAAAAACGAAACGGGATAGACACAAAGAAAGTAAAAAAAATTATATACATACCTATATGAAAAAAAACTTGCATGTGTTGTGTTGGCTTTTTCCACTTTATATATATATTTTTTTTTTCTTTCCCAAATTTTTTCATGGAGAAAGTGGGAGTGTGTGTGTGTGTAAAGTGCATGCATGGGAATAGGGAAATGTGTGCGTGAAGTGAACGAGCACATCATCATCATCATCATCATCACCATCACTTTAGAAATAGGTTGCTAATGCCTTCTCTCCTTTTTTCGCTTCGTATCATTCTCAACAAACAGAAAAAAATGGAGAAAAACACAAACAAGGCAAAATTCATGAGAATATATGCATATATTTTNGAAATAGGTTGCTAATGCCTTCTCTCCTTTTTTCGCTTCGTATCATTCTCAACAAACAGAAAAAAATGGAGAAAAACACAAACAAGGCAAAATTCATGAGAATATATGCATATATTTTTTTATATAACTAGCTACCTACCTATAACTTTCTGCTCTGTTTGCTTTTTTTTTAAAAAAAATACTACACTCTTCCAGTAAATTGATAGGTATGTACTTTTCCTTATAATAAATAATAATATTAATATCGTCTCTAGTTTCCTCCTTCTCATCATCATGTGTATTTATACACGTACCTGTACACAATTTCGCACTCAAGTGTATGTACACGCACAAAGAAAATATTCACTTTTTATTCGCTCAGTCAACCAGCACAAATAATAATAATAATAATAAGAGTAGGTACAAACATAAATTTTATTCTAAAAACTGGTTTGTTTATTATATTCCCACGTGATTCGCCCAAAGCCAAAATAAAAAAAAACCGGCATTGGTATTTTCGGGGTAAAATTATAATTATAATAATAATAATAATGGTACTAACATAACAAGCCTTTTTTTAGTTTCTCATTAAACTTTGTTATATAACCTGAATGTAACTCTACCCACACAAACTACACACACGTGCAACACAATTATTCAAAAAGAGAAAGTCAGTTTTGTTGGCTGATTGGTTCTCGTCTCCTGATGGTATCTTTTCCAGACATAACTCTACCCACACAAACTACACACACGTGCAACACAATTATTCAAAAAGAGAAAGTCAGTTTTGTTGGCTGATTGGTTCTCGTCTCCTGATGGTATCTCTTCCAGACCACATTCATTTACCCATTCCATTTCCGTACAAACAGCATACACCACTTTTACCATATTTCATGTGCATATTATCCCACCCAAACTGACTGACTGAGATTTTCACTGTCAGTGTGAAAATATCAAGTTGAGTAGTAAAACACACCTTTTTTTATTCAACAAGAAACAGCATTTTTTCCTTGGAAATTTTCCCACTTGAAAGAACATGTGTTACGGCGCAGGAGAAAAAAAAGCACAGAAGTTGGTATAATATATAAACTATATACCTCAACAGCACTTTTTTTGTCACTTTCAATCCAATCCATCTGTATCCAATTTTGTGCATGCAAATCAACACTTGATTCACTAGAAACAAAAAAAATCCAATGCACTTTCTCCCTTTTTTATTCTCTCAATTTTCTCAAAAACTGCATTTCAATTTTATTATTTCCTACATATTTACAAATCAAATCAAGTGGGTTCGCTCGCTTCCATCATCGCAATATTCAGGCACATAACCAGAAGGAGAGAAAAGACTACACCGACGAACAACGCATAACCGAGTCATATGAAGCCACAAAAAAGTGGTTGCATTTCACAGAGAGAGAGAGAAAAGAGAGAAAGCGCAGCAGTGGAAAAAATATGGTAAATAGATAACCACCTCCCTTGTTCTCCGTTCACACTTTTAAAAAAAAAATATATATATTATAGAAAAAAAAAGAATCCCTTTCACTTTTCTTTCCCCATCATCATCATCTTCTTCTTCACTTTTCTCCTTTTGACACGACATGATAAAAATATTGAAAAGTTACTTTTTTTCGGGGTGGCTTAATAAAAAAAGTATGTTTGTGGTTGTCTAAAAGTCGTAGAGGAAAAAAAAGCAAGATAGGTGAGCTAAAAAAATAAGAAGAAGAAGAAGCCAGTGACAAGAAAAGTGGCGATGATGGGTGCCAACTTTTCTCTCAACACCTGACGCACTATACAAATACTTTGGTTGGGTGGGCATATAATATAACCAATAACCATGTATATTGTTCATCTGTCTATCAAACAGAACCCTGGATGGATGGAACCCAGTGACTTTCCCACTCACTTGATATTTTTTTATTTCATTTTCGACAAACTTCCAATTTCACCCATCATCATCGTCATGTTAAACTAGCTCTTCACCAAACAATCTTAACAAGAAAAGAAATGCCTTTTTTTACTTACTTCAATATACAGCAGCGCAGAGCAATCAGTCACGTATGCTGCTACTGCTGCTGCATGACATGCTCGCACATCAGACCACAAAATCAAAAAGAACGGCGGCGCAACTTGAACATGGCATGTCACCATATTGTTTTTACTCGCCATTTTACTCTCCATTTACAGAGTGGAGCGGATTTTCGGTCATAATTTGAATTCGAGATATGTGAGTTCGGTCCAAATGATTTCGAGATTTAAGTTTTCGAGATTATTTTTTCGAGATTTTGTCCGACCACGCTTCAATATACAGCAGCGCAGAGCAATCAGTCACGTATGCTGCTGCTGCATGACATGCTCGCACATCAGACCACAAAATCAAAAAGGACGGCGGCGCAACTTGAACATGGCATGTCACCATATTGTTTTTACTCGCCATTTTACTCTCCATTTACAGAGTGGAGCGGTGTAATAAATCGGAAATAAATTTACCTTTTTTCTTTTCTTTTTTTTACCCTTTTACAAGTCCATCTAGCTAGCTGAGTATTATTAAGAATTTTTATTTTGCCCGAAAAATAAGCTTCAGTTTATTTCATTCCAAAACTTTTTTTTGCAATAATAACCTGAATAATGATTTGTGAACTGTGCGTTAATAATTTTTCCTTGCATGAAATATATTATGAAAATGAGCCAAATTTCCAAATAAATTGCTTAACGGCAGTAGTATGCTATAGAAAATGTAAATTTTTTAATAATCTTTGCACATGTCACAATATCACTTTGGAAAAGTGTCGCTTTAAAAGCACACGTAGGTAATAATCAATTTGTGTGAAAGAAGAAATAAATTCTCAGCATATTTTTTTTACAAAATTATCACCACCAAACTTGTCAATTTATTCTACTTTATTATTGACCTCTGCTGCTCAAAATTCAATTTTTTTACTTTCTTTTCATCGAAAAGCAGTTCTCTGAATACAGCACCCAATAGGCACGGAGCTTTCCAAGAAATACCAGTTTTCTAATAATATTCTCCTTTTATTGCCAACGGTAATACCCCCTAAAAAAAGAGTCGACAGATATATACGAGTGTAATTATACTACTAGCTAGCACATATATACATTAGCTCTAATAATATGAAAAGAAAGGGTCACCTTGGTCCAGCTCCAGCTACACACACACACACACACACGCAGAAGATGGGACAATGTGAGCAAAGAAGATAGTGGCGATGAATGGTGTGTGGAGCAAGTGAAGCGAGATAAGAGGATTACTAGTACAAGTTACACGAGCGAATAAAAATGACAATGATAACTATACAACAGGCCATCATCCAACACGCGCCGCCAGCAGCAGCAAACTGCACCAACACCAACCACCGCCATTAGTCCACCCTTTTTTTAATGCTACTTAAATACTATTTTTCCCCCTTTGACAAAATGTAATCCTATTCCATCTTGGTGCATCTTTTCGCAACCACCACCATCACCATCATCAACACCCCCCCCCTTAAATGACCAGGAAATGCTGCTAGGGAAAATGTACGCTTCAATTGATTTTTTTTATTTTTGGTTGAGTTGAAGGTCACTTTGATCATCATCATTATTATCCAACGTCAGTAGCGAATGTTGCAGTTGTAATGATGATGTACAATCAGTTCCAAAGCGCCGAACGTTCCAACGATACAAAAGTAAAAATGACGGGAATGCAGTGGTGGTGCTTTATTGTTATTGCCTTGCTTGCCGATGTTGCCGCCGCCGCCACCGCTACCAGCATAGCAGCAGCACCACCACCATTAACTGCACCAATACGTTTATTTACAACAGGCAGAGGGTCTCCAGGATCGTATCCGCATCCGCACACTACCTTATTTTTTCCCTTACAAAATGCCTCTTTTTATACTTATGGAACACTAAACCAGACTCACTCAACCAGTCAATACCAATACAACAACTAACAGTATTTGGCACCATTCCAAAATATCTCTTGTTCCTTCTTCTTCTTTTTTACCAGCACCACCCATGACAATTTTTTTTCTTCCTTTGTGAAATAATCATAATACCTTCTTATGAACTTGTAAACAGGAAAGCAATAATAATAATAATAGAAGTACACGTTATAAACTACTACTACTACTATATAAATACGTCACGTTTAAAAAACTCTCTTGCAAAACGACCAGATATATGATGATGGCAATGATGATGCTTATATGAATG